>JAPKLX010000001.1:9336317-9376647 GCA_026898415.1 Leonotis leonurus
TAGAAGTACTTTCTGGTAGAAGTACTTTCTGGTAGAAGTACTTTCTGATAGAAGTATCTTCTATCTTTCTGGTTGAAGCTTCTCTGGTTCAACTTTCTGTTAAAGTTGACCAGCTTCTCTTTCTGTTTGAGACTTTCTGGTTGGCATTCTGTCTTGAGACTTGCTGGTTTATGACTTTCTGGTTTTAGCAATCTGTCTCGAGACTTGCTGGTTTTTGTATTCTGTCTTAAGACTTGCTGGTTAGCGTTCTGTCTTAAGATTAAGTCTTCTGTTCTAGCCTTCTGCTCGAGACTGGCTGGTTTTAGTATCTGTCTTAGACAACTTCTATCCTTCTGTTCGACTATCTGTTATGCTGTAACCAAAAACAAAGGGTACAGAACATGTATTATACCAAGTGTGTTTTGAAAAAGCATCATCAAAAACTTAGAATATTTTATGGGGTTCCCAACAGGGGCCTTCTTTAATATTTTGAAGAAAGGGAGTTGCTTCTCGGCTGCTTTAGATAGGAATCGACTGAGTGCGGCCAGGCAGCCCGTTAACCTGTGTACGTCGTGGACTGACTTCGGCACTTGCATCTCTTGGACGACCTTGACCTTTGCTGGATTGGCTTTTAATCCTTCGCGAGAGACCCAGCACCCTAGGAATTTTCCAGACTGGACCATGAAAGTACATTTTCCTGGGTTTAACTTCAGGTTCACCTCGCGAAGTAGTTTGAAGACGACCTGGAGGTTGTTTAGGCTAGCGTTGACTTTTTTGCTTTTGACGACGATGTCGTCGACATATACTTCAACGATCTGGCCGATGTGAAGTTCGAATATTTTGTCAACCATCCTTTGATATGTGGCTCCAGCGTTTTTGAGTCCGAAGGGCATTTTCTTGTAGGCGAAGATGCCGAAGTCTGTAACGAAAGCTGTCTTCGGAGCGTCCTCGGTACTCATAAGGACTTGGTGATAGCCTTTGTACAGGTCGAGGAAGCTAAACACCTCGTGACCGACGAGGGCTTCTACTTTCTTGTCGATGTTGGGGAGGGGGTAACAATCCTTAGGGCAGTGTTTGTTGAGGTCGGTATAATCAATACACATGCGCCATCCCCCTCCTTGCTTCTTCACCATTACGGGGTTAGCCAGCCACGTCGGATATTTTACTTCGAATAAAATATCGGCTTGTTGTAGTTGGCGTACCTCGTCGTGTATCACTTGATTTCTCTCGGCAGCAAAAGCTCGTTGCTTTTGCCGAACTGATTTCACCTCGGGATCTATGTTGAGGTGATGGGTGATGACACTTGGTGACACCCCGGTCATGTCTAGAGGTGACCAGGCAAAGATATCTCTGAACTCCCGAAGTAGTTGTATAACCTGACCTCGGAGTTCGGTTCCCCCGACGAAACCGACCTTGACGACCTTGGATGCGTCGTTTTCGTAGAGTACGACGTCTTCTAGAGGTTCTGCAGCGGACGAGATCGACTTCGTCACTTCGGGGTTCTGTAATTGTTATGCCTGGGGGTGTTGCACACCAGAACCTCGGAGTGCGACCTGCATGCACTCCTTGGCCTGTGTTTGATTACCCCGAAGCGTGATAACTCCGTTTCTTGAAGGTATTTTGATCGTCAAATGATAGGCCGAGCAGATTGCTCTCGTCGCTATCAACCAATCTCTTCCTAAGATAATGTTGTAAGGAGAGTTGGCTTTGACGACGAAGAAGTGAATTATCTTCGTAGTAGATAATGGACTTCGTCCTACCGTCACGGGGAGTGAGATCGTACCATCTGTCGAGGTCTCCCCTTGTGTGAAGTTTTTCAACGGGACGGGTGCTGGTTTTAGGCGTGCTTCTTCGATGTCAAGCTTGCCGAAGCAGCTCTTGAAAAGTACGCTTACCGAGGCCCCACTATCGATGAATACTCGGTGCACTAATTTATTGGCCACCACGGCTTCGATAATGGTGGCATCTTGATGAGGCGAGGCGTGAGGGACGGGGTCATCACTAGAGAAGGTAATAACCTCGTCCTTTTTGAACCTCTTGTGAGAGGGTTCTTCGGATGGTTGGTTCCGAGCCTCGGATTTCAGCGAGGACTTCGTCGAACCTTGTGGCAGCCCGATGATGGCAGTGATGACTCCATCGTACTGAGGCTGATCTTCATCCTCGTCCTCGTCATCATGCCTCGGTTTCTTATCGTGGTGGGGTTTGCAGTTTTCCCCCCTGTTTCTACTTCGCTTGTTTCTGCTCCGAGATCGGGTCTCCTGTTGATTTCGACCTCGGTACTTTCCAAGAGTGCCATCTCGCACTAGGTGGTCGATTTCCGAGGCGAGGTTTCGGCACTCCTCGGTGTCATGGCCGTGGTCCTCATGGAACTCGCAGTACTTGTCCTTCGGTCGTCTCTTTGATCCAGTTCGGGACAAAGGGGGAGGCTTTGAGAACAAGTTCGTATGGAGCTCGTAGATTTCTGCTCGAGGTTTGCTTAGCGGGGCGAATCGATCTTGTTCTTGACTAGGCCGAGGTCCGAGGCGGGAGGCTAGTGGACCTCGTTGGATTCTCTCGAGGGCACCTCGTCGATTCTGCCCGTGATCGGCTCGTTCCTCCCTTCTTTTCTTATTCTGACCTTCAGGTCGGTCAATAGCTCGCTTCTTCCTATCGGCTTCATCCGCTTCGGCGAATGTATCAACAATCCTCCACAAGTGTTTGGAGGTTTGGGGGCGTTCTTTTACGAGCTCCCTGAAGAGAGTGCCGGAGTGAATGGCATTTTGGAATGCCGAGATGAGAACTTCGTCAGATAAGCGGTCGACCTTGAGGCTTTCATTGTAGAATCTAGCCAAAAAGTCGCTGATGGATTCTCCTCGTCCTTGTCTCAAGGTAAGGAGTTGAGCCGAACTCATTTTTGCTTCGGCTTTCTGGAAGAAGCGTCTTTCAAAGGCATCCAGCAGGTCGGCATACGACCCTATGCTGCAGCGCGGCAGGTTGTCGAACCACTTTCGTGCATTGTCCACCAATAGTTCGGGAAAGACTTTGCACATATAGACGTCCTCGGCTAAACCCTGGTTCAGCATGTTATATTGGTACTGTGACAAAAAGTTGCTCGGGTCACAGGAACCATTGTAGGGTTTGATAGGCGGGACTCTATATGTTGATGGAAGTGGAGTATAGAGAATTTTGTTGGTAAAGGGAGTAGCGATTCGGCTGTAAACAGTGAATCTTCCCTCTCTGTGGCCGTCCTCGTCACGTCGAAAATGGTCGACGTTTCGACGAGGTGGTGTCCTCTCTCTTCGGTACTCCTCGTCACGTCGGGAAGGGACGACGTTTTGACGAGGCGAAGTTGAACCTCGTCGAGGTGAGGCAGTGTTTTCTCGACGATCATGCTGTCTCCTGGGGACCTCGTCATTTCTTCCCTCGACAATCTGGTTCGAGGGACGAGGTTGTTGTCGTGATGGTCCCGCTCTATCTTCCTCGTTCAGGTCTCGTTGCCGATGCTGTTCGGCAAATTTGAGGAAGTCTTGTTCGTGAAGGTCTAGATACGCTTTGAGCGCATCTCCGAGCTGAGGTTGGAGCGAGGTGTTTCCTCGTTGGTTATCCTGATTCAGCCCTCCACTGTTGATGGAATCGTGAGATCGGTTCGAGTGAACGTCCTCCACGTGGCCTTCCGGAGTTCGGCGACGGAGTACGTGCTGTCGATTAGGTTGTACCCGACGTACATCCCCTTCGTTGGTAGAGGTACGAGGTGGATCGGCAGGTACGGGGGGCAGCTCGGCTTGGTTCTGCTTTCCTTTAGCAGCGGCAGTTATGGCAGTAGAGCGGGTAGATCTAACCATCCCGTTTTCACTTCGGAAAATCTTGATCGAATCTACAAAATTTATAACGTTTCCCACAGACGGCGCCAGTGATCGATCTTAATTTTCGAGGTGAGATTTATACGAGGTGTAGAAAGTAATAGCACAAGATTTACGTGGTTCGACTGTTAATGAAGTTTACGTCCACGGAGAGGACAGCTGTTGTATTTATGATTTCAAAATATCAAATACAGATTGTGTGTCTTAATTTAGCTTTGAGAGCCTATTTATAGACAATTTAGAGGCGGTTATGCTAAGTGGGCCGAGGTGCTGGGCTTATGGGCCGAGCTTATTGGGCCGAGATGGGCCGAGCTACTCTTGGGCCGAAGTGATACTGGGCCGAGCTGCTCTTGGGCCGAGGTGCCACTAATGGGCTTTCATTGGGCCTTGTTTAGTGGGCCACATCCTATCAATGAATTAGTACCAATTTTACCGGAATTGAATAGTTATCAAATTGATTCGATAAAAATTCAAAATTATCAAGTTGGGTTTGAATTATGTTTAGATTACCCGATAATATAAATTTATAACATATTAGTAATTTATATTTTGAAGTAAATTTTGTTAGATATTTTTCCAAATGTTTTGTATTTTCTTTAGTTTTGAGGTAAATGCTAAAATACTCATTTTAATAAGTAAAAAATAAAAAATATACACTTAAAAATAAAAGATAAAAAATACCCACTATTTATGATAACATGAGAAATTTCCTCATGTGCTCATGTTATTTAAATTGAAAATAACTTGAATAACATGAGCACAAGAGGAAATTCCTAGTATTCGTAGTGGGTTCATGTTGTGTTTGAGTTTTAGCTTAACAGATCAGTTCGTGTTCGGGTTCAACAAAATCTTAACAGGTCTGGTTCGGATTTGACCTTAACAAGTTGGATAGTTATCATGTCGACTCGATAACGTATCTCTTTGCACGATTTGACAGCCTGAGAGAGAGAGAGAGTGATGAGAGAGAAAGTGATAAGAGATCTAGAGTTACAGTTTGCACGTGGTTTGGATGTCGTTCGCACGCGGTTTTGATGCGGTATGGACATGGTTTTGACTCGGATTGCACGCGGTTTGGACGAGGTTCGCACGCGGTTTGCACACGATTTGTAAGCGGTTTGTACGCGGTTCGCACGCTATTTTGGACGCGGTATGGACGCTGTTTGAACACGGTTCGCTCGTGATTTGTATTCTTTTTGGACACGTTTCACACACTTTAGACGCGCTTTGGACATGATTCGCACACGATTTGAAAGTAGTTGGGACACGGTTTGAACGTGGTTTGCACGCAAATTGTACGCAGTTTGCACAAGGTTTGGACGTGGTTTGAACACGGTTTGGACGTGGTTTGTGCGCGGTTTTCACACGGTTTGGACATGGTTTGCACGCGGTTTGGACACGATTTATACGCGGTTTGCATACGGTTTGGACGTGGTTTGCACGCGGTTTGTACGCAGTTTGAACACGGTTTGTACGCGGTTTGGATGCGGTTTGCACACGATTTGGACACGGTTTGAACGTGGTTGGTACGCGGTTTGAAAGCGTTTTGCACGCTGTTTGGATGCGGTTTGGACATGATTTGCACGCAGTTTGTACACAGTTTGGAAACGATTTAGACGCGGTTTGGATGCGGTTCGCACGAGGTTTAGACGCGGTTTGGACGCGATTCGTACACGGTTTGTACGCGGTTTCGACGCGGTTTGGACACAATTTGAACGTGGCTTGGACGTGGTTTGCATGCGGTTTGAACGTGGTTTGGACGCGGTTTGCACACGATTTGGACTTGGTTAAAACACGGTTTATACGTGGTTTGGACGGGATTTGTACGCGGTTTGTACGCAGTTTGAACGCGGTTTGGACACAATTTGAACGCGGTTTGGACATGGTTTGCACGCGGTTTGTACGCAGTTTGAACGTGGTTTGGACTAGGGGTGTCACGGTACGGTATACCTTACTAATATTGTCATACCTTATATCTTACTTTTACCTTCGGTATGGAAAATTTCATACCGTTACCTTACCATACTTTTCGGTATACCTTAGTTCGGTATACCTTACTTTCGATATGATATTTTTACATACCTATACCTTACCTTACTTTCGGTATGATATTTTTACATACCTATACCTTACCTTATTTTCGGTATACCTTAGCATATTTCGGTATACCTTTCTTTCACGATATACCAAAACATATTTACTTTCGGTATACCTTACCTTAATTTATACTTTCTTTTTGCGATATACCATAATTTATTTATAATGAAAATCACCTTAAACAAGGTCTAACATATAAAAAACACAAAGTATTATTTTTTTAATAATATAATTTATGAGATAAACCACTAATATCATATAATTAATTACAAGATATTAACTAACTATATTATTGTATTTTCATATAACTAATTAACTAGATTTATGAATTAATTATAATTAATTTGATCATTTATGTATGATATATTATAAAAATAATAATATATTTTCATTAATTAAATATTACAACTTATATTATATTATATTTAGTAATTGTAATTAAATCATAATTATTTAGTTATGTAACAAAATATATATATATATACACCTTACCAAAAATTTCAGTATACCTTATATTCAATAGTTTACGGTATTTTTCGGTACGGTAAGTACGGTATACCGTATTTGGACGCAGTTTGCACACGGTTTTTACACGGTTTGGACGCGGTTTGCACGCAATTTTTACACGGTTTGGACGCGGTTTGCACGCTGTTTGTACGTAGTTTGGACGCGGTTTGCACGCGGTTTGGACACAGTTCGCACAAGGTTTGAACGTGGTTGGCACGCGGTTTGAACGCGGTTTGCACGTTGTTTACACGCAGTTTGCACACGGTTTGGATGCGGTTTGTACGTGGTTTGCACACAGTTTGGACGTGGTTTGCACGATGTTTTTATGCGGTTTGAAATGGTTTGGACGTGGTTTGCACGCGATTTGGACACGATTTGTACGCAGTTTGCAAACGGTTTGGATGTGGTTTACACACAGTTTGTACACGGTTTGTACGCGGTTTGTACGTGCTTTGGACGCGGTTTGCACGCGATTGGTACACGGTTTGGACACGGTTCGCACACAATTTGAACGTGGTTGAGACACGGTTTGAACACAGTTTGCATGTGGTTTGGACGCGGTTTGCACACAGTTTGCATGTGGTTTGGACGCGATTTGCAGACAGTTTGGACGTGGTTAGAACGCGGTTTATACGCGATTTGTACGCGGTCTGCACGAGGTTTAGACACGGTTTGGATGTGGTTTGCACGCGGATTATAAGCGGTTTGTACGCGGTTTGGACGTGGTTTGAACGCGGTTTGTACGTGATTTGCACACGATTTGGAAGTGGATTGCACGCAGTTTGGACACGATTTGTATGCGGTTTGAACACAGTTTGGACGTGGTTTACAAGTGGTTTGTACACGGTTTGGACACAATTTGGATGCGGTTTGTACGTGGTTTGGATGCGATTTCCACGCGGTTTGTACACGGGTTGGACACGGTTCGCACACGATGTGAACGTGGTTGGGACTCGGTTTGAACACGGTTTGAACGAGATTTATACGCGGTTTGGACACGATTTGTACGCGGTATGCACATGGTTTGGACGCGGTTTGCACGTGGTTTGGACACAGTTTAGACGCGCTTTGCACGCGGTTAGGACACAGTTTGGACGCGGTTTGTACTCGGTTTGCACACGGTTTTGACGTGGTTTGCACGCAGTTTGGACCCGATTTGTATGCGGTTTGCACACGGTTTGGACGTGATTTGCTTGCGGTGTGTACATAGTTTAGACACGTTTTGGACGCGGTTTGTACGTGTTTTGAACGCTGTTTGCACGCGGTTTGTACATAGTTTGGACACGGTTCGCACACTATTTGAATGTGGTTGGGACATGGTTTGAACGCGGTTTGCACGCTATTTGAACGTGGTTTGCACACAATTTGCACGCATTTTGGACGCGGTTTGCACACGTATTGGACGTGGTTTGAACGCGATTTATACGCAGTTTGGACACGATTTGTATGTGGTTTGAACACGATTTGTACGCGGTTTGCACACGGTTTGTACTCGGTTTGAACGCGGTTTGGACGCGGTTTGTATGTGCTTTGAACGCTGTTTGCACGCGGTTTATACACGGTTTGGACACGGTTCGCACACGGTTTGAACGTGGTTGGGACATGGTTTGAACGCGGTTTGCACGCTGTTTGCACATGATCTGCACACAGTTTGCACGCGTTTTGGATGCGGTTTAGACACGGTGTGGACGCGGTTTGGACGTTGTTTGAAGGTGGTTTATACGCGGTTTGGACACGATTTGTACGCGATTTGCACATGGTTTGGATGCGGTTTGCACACGGTTTGGATGCGATTTGGACACGGTTTGGATGCGGTTTGCACACGGTTTGGACGTGGTTTTAACGCGGTTTATATGCCGTTTGGACACGATTTGTACGCAATTTGCACACGGTTTAGACGCGGTTTGCACGCGGTTTGGACACGGTTTGGACACGGTTTGCACATGGTTTGGACGTGGTTTGAACGTGGTTTATACGCAGTTTGGACACGATTTGTACGTGGTTTGCACACGGTTTGGACGCGGTTTGGACACGGTTTGGACGCTGTTTGCACATGGTTTGGACGTGGTTTGAACGCGGTTTATACGCGGTTTGAACACGGTTTATACGCGGTTTGGACACGGTTTAGACGCGGTTTGAACGCGGTTGATACGCGGTTTGGACACGGTTTGGACACTGTTTGCACACGGTTTGGACGTGGTTTGAACGCGGTTTATACGCGGTTTGAACGCGGTTTATACGCGGTTTGGACACGATTTGTACGCGGTTTGCACATGGTTTGGACGCGGTTTGCATACGGTTTGGACGTGGTTTGAACTCGGTTTAGACGCCATTTGGACACGATTTGTACGCGGTTTGCACATGGTTTGGACACGGTTTGCACACGGTTTATATGCGGTTTGCACACGGTTTGGACGCGGTTTGGACGCGGTTTGCACACGATTTGGACGTGGTCTGAACGCTGTTTATACGCGGTTTGCACACGTTTTGGATGCGGTTTGGACACGGTTTGGACGCGGTTTGAACGCGGTTTGGACGTGGTTTGAACGCGGTTTATACGCGGTTTGAACACGATTTGTACGCGGTTTGCACACGGTTTGGATACGGTTTGGACGCTGTTTGGACACGGTGTGGACGCGGTTTGAATGCGGTTTATACGCGGTTTGGACACGATTTGTTCGCGGTTTGCACACGGTTTAGACGCGGTTTGGACACGGTTTGGACGCGGTTTGCACACGGTTTGGACGTGGTTTGAACGTGGTTTATACGCGGTTTGGACACGATTTGTACGCGGTTTGGACACGGTTTGGACGCGGTTTGGACGCTGTTTTCACACGGTTTGGACGTGGTTTGAACGCGGTTTATACGCGGTTTCGACACGATTTGTACGCGGTTTGCACACGGTTTGGACGCGGTTTGCACACGGTTTGGATGTGGTTTGAACGCGGTTTATACGCGGTTTGCACACGGTTTGGACGTGGTTTGAACGCGGTTTATACGCGGTTTGGACACGATTTAGACGCGGTTCACACACGGTTGTGATGCGGTTCTGACGCAGTTTGGACGCGGTTCAGACACATATAGCACGCAATTCGGTCACGGTTCGTAGACGGTGTGGACGCAGTTTACACATGGTTCGAATGCAGTTTGCACGCTAGACGGGTTTCATATGTGCTTTGCACACTCTCTCTCATTCTCTCTTTGCTCTATCTCTCTCATCATTTTGACTCTCTCTTACGTTACTTTCTCTCTATCTCTCATAACTCTCTCTTACATCTCTTTCACCATCTCTCTCTTTTTTCACTCTCTCTCATCATTCTCTCTTTCATCATTTTCTCTATCATCATTCTCCCTCATCACTCTATCTTTCATCACACTCTCATTTATCACTATTTTTCTTCACTCTTTGTCATTACTCTCTTTCATCACTTTCTCTCTCTCTCATCACTATCACTCGTTACTCTCTTTCTCATTACTTTATCTCTCATCACACACTCTCTCTCTCATCACAATATATCATCATTATCACTCATCACTTTCTCTTTCAACAATCTCTCTCATCAGTATCTCTCTCGTCACTTTCTTTCTCTTATCACTATCTCACACCATTCAGCCTATCATCACTCTCTCTCATATTATTTTCTCTCTCATCACTCTCGCTCTAATCTTTTTTTCTCTCATCACACTCTCTCATCATTTTCTCTTTCATCAATCTCTCTCTCTTAACTATCTTTCTCATCACTATCTCTCTCATCACACACACTATCTCATCACTCTTCCTCTCACATCACACTCTCTCTTATCACCATATCTTATCATTCTCTCTCTCATCACTATATCCCAACACTAGCTCTCTCATCAATATCTCTCATCACTTTCCCTCTCATCTCTCTCTAATCATTCTATGTCATCTCTCTCTCCCTCATCACTATCTCTCATCACACACTCTCTCATCACTCTCTCTCATCACTATCTCATCATTTTCTCTCTCATCACACTCTTTCGTCACTTGCTCTCTCATCACACATTTTCTCTCTCATCACTATCTCATCATTTTCTCTCTCATCACTATCTCATCATTTTCTCTCTCATCACTCTATCTATCATCATTTTCTCTCTCATTGTTTTCTCTCTCATCACTGTATCTCTCATCACTATCACTCATCACTCTCTTGCATCACACTCTCTCATCACACTCTATTTCATCACACTCTCTCTCATCAATCTATCTCTCACCTATCTCTCCCATCACTCTCTCTCACTCATTACTAAATCTCAACTCTATCTCTTATCATTATCTCTGTCATCACTCTCTCCCATCATACTCTCTCTCATCACTCTCTCTCATCATTCACCCTCACTCTCTCTTACTTTTCTCTCTCATCACTCTCTCTATTATCACCATATCTTATCATTCTCTCCCTCATCACTATATCCCAACACTTTCTCTCTCATCAATCTCTCTCTAATCATTCTCTGTCATCTCTCTCTCCCTCATCACTATCGCTCATCACATTCTCTCTCATCACTCTCTTTTATCACTATTTATTATAACTCTCTTTCTCATCACACTCTTTCGTCACTAACTCTTATCACTTGCTCTCTCATCACACATTTTCTCTCTCATCACTCTATCTATCATCATTTTCTCTCTCATCACTCTCTCTCATCACACTCTCTCATCACACTCTCTCTCATCAATCTATCTCTCACCTATCTCTCTCATCACTCTCTCTCACTCATCACTCTCTCTCATCACTAAATCTCAACTCTATCTCTTGTCATTATCTCTCTCATCACTCTCTCCAATCATACTCTCTGTCATCACTCTCTCTCATCATTCTCTCTCTCATCATTCACGCTCACTCTCTCTTACTTTTCTCTCTCAATCACTCTATCTATTTTTCATCTCTGCCTCTTTTATTACTCTCTCTAATAATACTTTCTCACATCACATTCTCTCTCATCACTTTCTCTCTCATCCTTATGTCTCATCACTCTCTCTCGTCACTATCTCTCAACAGACTCTCTCCTCATTCTCTCTTTCATCACAATCTCTCATCACTCTCATCCTCATCACAATATCTCATGACTCACTCTCTCTCTATCTCTCTCATGACTCTCTCTAGTCATTCTCTCTCCCTCCTCACTCTTTGTCTTACCTCTCTCTGTCATCACAATCTCTTTATCTCTCATCACTCTATCTCACATCACTCTTTTTCTCTCTCTCTTCCTCTCTCTCTCTTTTTATCTCTCTTTCTTTCTCTCATTCTCATTATTTATGTCTTTCTCTAGCTCACCGTTTACTTTTTCTCATTTCCTTTTTTGTTTTTTCGAATTCATGTAGGCTAAAAATACTGCTTATATATATATATTTTATTTTTTTTTCATGTTTTAGACCAAAATAGGAGTGTTAATACTTCTATTTCTGAACCTTATGATAATTAAAAAATATCAATAGTGAGACTAAAAGGAATCTCAATTTATTAAATTATCGCATATATCTTCAATTGTTTAATTACGACCCATCTTGGCATTATTAACGCAAAGCATGTTAATATTTGATTTATCACTTTTATAAATTAATAGTCTGATTAATAATTAGTTGGCATATTAACATGGTGTGCTGCTAAATAAACGTACTATATATATTTATTATGCAGATTTTATTTTTATGAAATAAATGGTAATCTCTCCCCCGTTCCAATAAACATGACATAAAACTTTTTGATACGGTTATTAAGGAGATTGTATAAAGTAGTGTAAAAGTGATAAATGTGGTAGGGTCCACACCTTTTTAGAGAGATTTTTACTCCATCCGTCCCACTAAACTTGACACATTCCTAAAAGTTATGGCTCTAAAAAGGTGTGGACCCTACCACTTTTATTTGTGTCATGTTTATTTGGATGGAGGGAATACTATTTAAGAATGTGTCAAGTTTAATGAGACGTCCAAATAAGAAGATTGTATCAAACTTAGCAGGACGAAGAGAGTAGTAATATTTGTGATTACTATTGATTTGTGTTTTTGCAGAATTAAGATCATAAACACGTGCGAGACTGCAAGGAAGGCATCCAATGACTGCAGGCTTTGAGTTTGAGATTCCAATAGTTGAAAGATGATTAGATAACCCAAAATCTATCTGATAGGTCAAAATTAACCTGATGTTTTAAATGCATTCAAACCCCAATATATGTATTCATTTTATCAGCAAAAAAACTTATTCTCTTTTAAATATTTGAATAAAGGTATGGACCACGTATTAACTTTGAGAAAATTAAAAAGGAAAATTTAAATGTGTGCGAAAAGTTATAATTAGTATTTTAGTTTTGGATTTGTTATGAAGAATCAGTCATGAGAGATTTGGGTTTGCACACATAAAAAAATTATTTTTTAAATTTACCAAACATAAGACCTTCTTTTCAATGATCACATGATCCACGTCTACAAATCTCTCTTTCATATGATTACTCTCTATTATATTCTTACAAAAATGGTGTTCGACCGTGTTCCCACTTATGCTAGAAATGGAATTCAAATATTGAAATCAACACGATCACATATATATATATAGATGAAAAAAAAATCAAGGGGGTGAATTTATTTATAAGTACTTCATTTTGTATTATAAGTAAAAATGTAATGCATTTATAATGTACTGTACGTATTAATATAATCATAACTGTAATAATATATTTCTATAAGGTTCAATTTTTACACTAACCATTTTCATATAACATACTCAAAAAAATATATAACAATTTTAGTCAAAAATGCTCTTCATTATCCAATTTTGTCAACCATCACTTGTTATCTAAAATATTACAATATATTTGATTTTTTATTTAATTGACTAGTTTCTGGTTTTGCTATTTATAGATGACTATTATAATTTATTTACTTTTCCTTATACATAGTATGAAGTAGTGACAGAAGTCATGATTTTTGTTTAGAGGTGGCAATTTATAAGTGCATATTTTTTTTATACTACATTGTCTCGTTTCTTACGGAAATCAAATTGTGAGAATATATATATACATATATATATTTCCTCTATCTGGAATAATAACACTATAATTTTTATTTATACTATGCTTGGCCAATTGTCATAAAGATAACTATTTTTCCATTTTTACAATGTTTGTTTTTTATATATTGATATATTAATTTTTGTCACTAAATATATGAATTTTTTTTATATACATCACTTCTACTTTATTCAAACACAACACTTTATTTTCTTAATCTCTGTACAGACTCCCTTATGATCGCTTTTAGCAGGACAGAGTGAGTAATATTTTTGGGATTAAGAGGGATCCATGCGCCCTCTAATCTCTATGTGCATTCTTCCTGTATGAAGTATTTTTTTTTAATTAAATTACATTATAAATTATACAATGATCAACGACTACATGATTACATGCACACTCAACTTAAAAAAAAAAGTACACCCAATTAAATCTAGATACATAATCATTAATATGAAATTAATTTATAATCCAAAATTAATAAAAAAATAAGAGAAAAGAGCAGCGTGCATCCCGGGGCACATGACTTTGATCCAATGACAAGCCAGGATTCCTTTCGATGTCACCACCTTTACATTTTTCTTATATATATATTTCAAATCCTATTTTTAATAAAGAGTTTTCTAGATGAAAGATATTTGATAATCTTGTTAGCATATGCATATGCATATGCTGTGTAACTGATTAATCTTATTGTTTATTCTCAAGCACATTTTGTTTTGTTATGGTGACAGTACTTATTTTATCATATTGGTCAGAGTTTCTTTTTGTTTTCTATTTTTAATCTGATGGGAGTATTATTATATATTTATATTCTTGGTCGTCGGTGAATGTGAGAAGGTAGAAAAAAGGAGGCCTAGACAAAAGGGAAAAATAAACAAAGTTTAACTGCAACTATAAACTGTCACCACCGACCAACCAATTGAGGATTGGTTATTGGTTAATCACAGATAAGAAGCTTGCTTTTATTATTTTACGTTATTATCTCAGAAAAAAAGATAGGTTATTATATCAGAATGTGTGCATCAGCGGGATTACAGGAATATAGTAGTTAGAGATGTAAATTTAGATGAATCAAATGAATTGAAAATAATTCTAATTTCGATACGACTAGTTCAAAAATTGGGTTCGATTAACGGAATGAAAAAATAAAATAAAAAATATTTGTAGAATGTATTTAATTTTCTATACAAAAGATGTGTACTTATCATACTACCATGCATGTTAAGGCTTACAAAAAATTATGACACATCTTTGGTACAATATCGTTACTTTTATATTTAGATTTATTAATATATTTGAATTTGATCTTTAACTATTTGTTAAAATTTTATTTTATTTTTTATATTTAATTTTTTAAATATAAAATTATAAAAAAATATATGTATAAATTAAACATATTCTTAAATATTATGGTTCAATGAACTAGCCGGAAAATCAAAGGTTTCGGGTGTGAGTTGAAAATTTTAAACCCAAAAAAATATCAACCTATTTAATTAGTACAAACCGAATAAGCCGACAACTCGAGCGGTTTAATTTGATTGACATCCTATATATTACTACTTAAATATTATAACAATTTTCCTACCCAACTGCACACACAATTTTGACATAATATATATATATAAATATTACTTCTAATAAAAGTTCATTAATTTTTACTTTTTGTTAGGAGAGTATATATATATATATATTATAAACAATTAAAAATAAAAAAATAAAAATTATAATAATACATATATTTATATACCATTATATTGTATTACTACATCAATTAGATGCACGTTAAATTGTGTGTCAAATCAATAGAGGATTCTATTTAATTTGATACTGTCAATAATTTTATTGACAATTAAAGGGCACAGTCTCGAAATAAATTACTATAAAATGGGGTAAAAGATAAATGGTTTTGTCACAAGAGTTGAATAAGTCCAGAAGCATGTGACTGACTTTAATTCAGCATCTTTTTCTTCTCTTCTCTTCTTTCCGAGCTTTTAACATCTATTATAAAATCATTTTATATTTTTCAATATATTCAGAGATCACTTTTTCTATAAATTATTAATTATATATTCAAATTTAGATGAATCTTTACAATTATTTTATTCTGTTCAAGCCTAAGACAATATGAATGATCACAAGTTTCCAGGTAGTTGATCACGACCACACCAATTCATTATTTTTGCTCATTTTTGCTCTTTCGATATCTTTACTCTATCTCTGATCCTCGTATATATATAAAAACTAATGTTAATTAGTGTGAGAATTATAAATTAATCTAAATAATTCATGTTTATATGAATAATGGTTGTCCTAAAATAAGTATAATCATTATTCACATGTTCTCACTAAAACGATTTGTTTACTTTTATAAAGAAAAAACCAAATTCTCACGGGAAGAAAGAATAGTACAGTAGGCTCAAGTCTCAACCCTATAGATATATACTCCTTTCGTATGTTTTAAATAATAAATTAAAATATTTTACTTCTGAAATTAAAGATCTTGTTAGTGAAGTTCAATGAAACAATCAAGTTTCTATATATTTTCACTACCATGGGAAATCAACTAAATTAATAATAAGTACTATATGCCGTCACACTAATCAAGTTGCAATACATATATATATATATATGGGTGTCGTAGCTAGTATAATGCAAGTTGATATATATGGTTTCTGACATTCTAAATAAGGATTGGTGGCTGCAAATCGTGTTACAGAGTTTGCAGAATTTAAATACCATCAATTGGAAATTGCTTCATACGTGGAAACATTAACCTCTTTCATCCTTAACCAAGAATATGTCATGCGTATATATACCCCTGCTAAACAGCTAATATATATGTACTTTTTTGTCCAAATTTTCACAAATTTATATATTTAATATAAATAATTATCACCAAGTATCTAAGATTTTGTCATAACAAAAGATTTTAACATATTATATATATCATGCACGTTAGTATTTATTTTCTGGCTCTACGAGTTCAAGAATGAGTATGTGATGCCATGCCCGGTTTTGGTCTTTTTCTAGCATCAACAAGTTCCGTAGTTTCACTAAAGGGTTAAGTTTTGTATTATTCATGCGTTAGTGTTTCTTAATTAAAATTTTATAACTTTGAATGAAGAAATTCACAATATATATTACTCCTAATTTGGTATCGAAGAAAACACTGTCCCCTATGTATCAAGTGTGTGTGATTTAGGTAGTGATCGATTTAATACATTCTAGTATGTATATACACATAAGAGACAAATCGGTATACGGCAACAAACAATAAGAAGAAATTGGTAATATCTTACTAGATTGACTGGAATTCAAGTGGATTAACCACTTGGAGACTAGTTAAAATTAAATTGCTAATTGCTAATTGGTAATAGAATATGACAATAGTAAAGCTAGCTTGATTGGCTTTCTAGTGGATTTGTTAACCACTTGGAGACTAGCTACTAATTAATTAACAGATCTCCGATTCACAATACAATAGCGATGGATGTAACATCGCATATCAAATAAGTAAAAGATATCAATATAATATAATTATAAGCATGACCTTCAATGAACTCTCTAATAATATGGTACTTTAACTATTTCAGTAAAACGAGGATAAATATTAAATAGTTGTTAGTGCATTCATTGTGAATCTCACCCTTGCAACATGAAGATCACTTATTTAAAAGGGGATTGAGTTGCGAGTAAATGATATAAGGACGAACGCCAAGTAATTGTTAATAAATCTATTGTGCTACCGTAAGGCAACGGCTCCCGTCCTATGGTCCCGAGTCGTTACAAAAAAGCATTAGATTAATGATAACTCCTCAAAATTATATATTATACTACCATTTTTATAGTTAAGTCCGGGCTTTTCATACAAATAAATATAGTGTATTTAGAGTTTGAGTCTAATTAAATGGACATATAGTCTTTGTTTTGTGACATTCTACAATATTTTTGTCATTTTCCGTGCCTACGTCTTTAAATTATACTCCCTCAATCCCAATAAGCATGACATAAAATTTTTTGGCATGGTTATTAAGGAGAGTGTATAAAGTAGTGTAAGAGTGATAAATGTGGTAGGGTCCACACCTTTTTAAAGGGATAATTTTTACTATTTTAGAAATGTGTCAAGCTTAATAGGACATCCAAATAAGGAAATTATGCCAAATTTAGTGGGACGGAAAGAGTACTCAACATTTCTGTTGTTTTTACAAAAATAATTAGACCTACGAGATTTCATCTTTAATTTAATGTTGTTAATTAATTTGTTATATATCTAGTTTTCTTATCCTCGATGAGGGGCAAAAGTGAAAATTATTTACCAACAAATTTACAATACAAAATACAGAGATAACTGACTATAATGATTTTGGATCATAACTTAGTTGAAGCTACCCATTAATTATATCATATCAACTTGGTAAAGGTTCTTAACTCTATACCCTCCCCCCTCCCCTCTTATGATAAGGGGGTAAATGACACATTTTTATATGATATTAGAGCATGTCAGGAGAAGTCTTGATGGAAATCTTTGTGATTCACGTGTGTAAGGTCACACGTGCGTTGGGCGTGTGTAAGGGCCCATTTCTATATAACTTTATAATATAACTAGTGTTTTTGCCCGTGCGGTTGCACGGGGAATTATTTTTTGTAGTATATTTTTTATTATTTTAAAATATAGGTAAAGTTAATAATGCCTATCGAAATTAAAAATAAAATTAAAAATAGTTTTATTAAATGTGATAAGTGTAAAGTCTACGTATTATATTTTTAACATAATAAAGACATAAAATTTTTCTTATTACATATTATTTTATTTAAATTTTATTTAATTAATATAGGATGCGTATAAGCTCAAAATTGCATAATTAAATGTTCGGAAATATTTATAAGGGTTTCGATTCATATTCCAAAACCTCCCCTGAAAGATATATTAAGTCCAAAACTGAAATCTGGTTCTTAGTCTTGTTTTAAGAACTCACTTATGAAGGAGTTCAGTTTACAGGAACAAGCAACCTGAAGAATTCAAAACTGAAGATTCAAGACTAGTACTGAAGTTTCTCTTAAACTCAGTTTATATACCAACACTGAAGGACCATGCCACTGAAATCATGTCCTGAAGTATTGACTATTGAGGTTGAAGCAAATTGAAGCAAGAAGTATTTGCTCACTGAAGCTCTGCACTGATGTTTTCACTGAAGTTATGCTAGCCACTGAGTACCATACTATTTCTATAGGCATTACCACTTCTGAAAAAAATCTCAGTAAGTGAAGTAAGATCTTGTTGCAGACACCAAAAATGGTAAAAAGGACGGCGACTCCAACGGGAGAATTTCAAATGACACGGACGAAGCTCTCTCTCACAACGAATATATTCTTGAGAGTGTCATATAAATACCCCCTGCTTCAAACACCAGTTATCAAGTTCTCAATTTTCTCAAGCTTTCAATCGCTCTCAGATTTCAGATTCTAGAACACTCAAAGCTTTATTTCATATTTCTTAGTGTGTTCTTAAGTAGCGATTCATTGTACCGGAAGAATAGATCTAGCATAAAATTAGTTTTCTAGCTGGAAGTGATCAGAATCCATTGTTCATCAAACCTCTTAAGGTTGATCACTGTAAGATGCTCCAGTTAGTTGGAAACTCTCGACTCACATCGAGACACGTGGACTTAGGAGTTTTTATCTCCAAACCACGCAAACCAAATTCTGTGTCCACTCTATTTATTTTAAGTATTTATTCTCTAGCAATGTATTACATCAATTGAATACCGATTAAACGCAAAGTGAACCTTTAACATTAAGTTTTCTAATAAACGAGTAAGCTTTTAAACCACCACTTCCGCACGTATACTTAAGATATTAGTCCATCAGTCAAACACTAAGTGTAGACTGAAGGATTGCTATCTAAAGTCAAACACTCTACTAAAGCTACCCCATGCACTCAGTATACTCATTACAAGACCAACATTAAAGAGCCAAATTCAAATACATAATATAAGCTTATAAAGTTGATAATGCTAATTGCTAAAAGAAACTAAATAATTCAAACAAATATAGTTGATAATGTTTAGAGTGATAGGAGACATACATATAGGGGTGAGATTCGGTGAGGGAACTAGAGCTTATATAAGAACTAAATCATATGCATGTTACGTATTATTTTGATGCATTACACGTAATATATTATTACAATAATATATGAAGAAAAAATATAAATATAAACATGATTATATTTGTATATATATTTTTTATTCATTCACAATATCACAATTAAATATAAAAAAAAATAGAAAGACAATAAGAAAAATAAAATAAAAAATATGCACATTTTCATTAATTATATATAATTTAAAAAATATATAAATTAATAAAATAAGAAATATAATTTTAAATTGAATTAAAGAAAATTAATTATTGATAATATTAAGTAAATAAAAAATATAGATATAACTACATTTGTATATAGTTTTTATTAAGGTAAATATATTTAAAAAAATACACATTTTTTATTAATTATATATAATTATAAAATATATAAATAATAAAATAATAAATATAACTATATAAATGGAATTAAAGAAAATTAATTGTTGATAATATAAAGAAAAGAAAAGAAAAAAGTGATATTTCATAAAATTATAAAATAATAAATTAATAAATAAAAATTTATTTATAAAATTAAACAAAATTAATTTTTGATAATATATGAAAGAAAAATAAAAAAAATAACTATTTATAAGTAGTTTTTTTATTCATTTAAATTGTTATAATTTATTAATATTAAAAATTCTTATTATACTCTTTAATTTAAGATATATATTACATATATTTTTATTAATGAAATAAAATATTTTTTACAAACAAAATAAATTTTGTTAAAATCAAAAAACTATTTACTTTTTTACTTTTATAATATTTTTAATTGATAATTAATGTATTTAATTATCATTTACAAAATTAAAATTATTTATTTCATATATCAACTGAATTGTTTAACGCCTTACTTGAAGAGAGAAAAGGTATTGAAGCTTCTGACAATAGATAAAACTACTCGCATGTCAAAAGTTGCATGTAAAAAATGCTCAAGTTTTAAACTACATGTAAAAAATGATCAAATTATACATGAATACGCCAAGGCCAGCGGAAGTCACCGGCGCAAAGGCCTGGCGGAAGTAACCAGCGCAAAGGCCTGGCGGAAGTCACCGGCGCAAAGGCATGGCGGAAGCACCCGGCGCAAAGGCCTGGCGGAAGCAACCGGCGCGAGGGCCAGCGGAACACCCAGCGCGATGCGAGGGCCCGGCGGAAGCACCTGGCGCGAGGGCCAGGCGGAAGGGGACGCGACGCGAGGTCCCGGCAGAACACCCAGCGCGAGGGCCAGCCGGAAGAACCAGCGCGAGCGCCCGCGCGGGTTTATTACTTTTAGTTTATTTCTTCTTTTTCTTTTAGTTTTACACTGGTTTATTTGTCTTTTGAGTACTTCTTGCATTGACAAAAAATTATGAGTATTTTTGACATCTGCTATAAGTAAACTTCAACAATCTGTTTGTTTTGCAAAATCACTGAGATTGATTGTTTTTTTCAAAAAAGTGGCGTCATGCGTGTAGAAATTGTTTTTTTTATATTTATTGTAGAAATGTTGCATTGAACTACTAAAAATCAATCACTTAAATTGCTTTTTTTTTTTTTTTTAAAAGTTAGATTACATTAACATTAAATTATATGGCCGCGTTACAGATGACTCGAACCCGAAACCTATTGTTTTTTTTGAAAAATTGTGTAATATGTACAAAAGATTAAAATTAAATGGAAATGAGATACGATTGAGACATGACTTATAGATCATGTTATTTCTTCTTCTTTTAACCAATATTTTATGGTCTTAGGGACAGCATCCCAGGCAAGTCCATCACTTATAATAAGTGACTGTACAACATAAATGCGAAAGAATGAATAATGCTACTCCATATTTTTCTTTCTTGAAACAAAATTTAAAGGGACACTTATGAATTCTTATACTTTGGGCCCACTGTTGTAAAGGCCCATATTTATTACAATACCATTTCTTTGATTTATATCACACAATGGATCCGTAAAATCCATTACAGTATCTTTTAAATTTCACTTGAAATTTTGGATCATATTTAGGGATCATAATTTGCCCGCGACTCGCGAGTACTGACTCTATAGATGTAAATTTAACAAACATTTGATATTTACAAATATGTTCATAGATAGAATTTAATATTAATTTAATTTGCAGCTATACGTATGAATAGTAACTATTCATATATGCAAAATTTATATATTCGCGAAAATTTATGCGTGAAAACTCGTTTACCCACCTAATATTAATCATATTTTTTATTTTTATATAAAATTATATTTTATTCTCGCCTAAAATTATATCTAATTTATCTTAAATATTAAAATTATATATTTTATGAGTGATGGATACCTATGAGGCTATGACTGGTGGGTTGATGTGTATCTAACGGATGGTGGATTGCGGATACCCGATGAATGGTGGTTCACAGTATTCGCCGGGTGATGGATATGATGGTGGGTATATATCAACGGATAGTTTCATAGTTAGAATTTAATATTCATTTAATTTACATAGATGCATATGATTATTGAATAACTATTATATATATGCGGTACTCATATTTTCCTGAAGGATACTAGCAACACATTAAAAAAATACTCCCCCGTTCACCAATGTTCTTCCTATTTTGATCCGACATAAGTTTTAATAAAATGAGTTGACTTTGGTTGATAAAGGATAAAGTGAGGATAAAACGTAGTGAGTGGAGAATGAAACTCACAAAAAGTTAGATGATGTGTAATGTATTGTGAGTGGATAATGAGACCCACATTAAAGTGTAGTGAGTGGAGAAGGAGTTGCCAAAAAAATAAAAAATTAAAATAAATTTGATGAACGAACTAAAATGACAAAGTAGGAAGAAATTTGGTGGACGGATAGAGAATTACTTTTACAATGTCAAGTCTAAATGTTCCCAAATGGAATTTTTTGTGACACAACCTTTAATTTTTTTATAAATTTATAAATTTGAAAAATATCACTTTTATAAGAGAACAGAATACTGCTCCTTCCATTTGTTTTTAGGTGCCTTATTTAATAATTTCTGGAACTAGTAATTAATTGTATTATATTTATCATAAAGTTACAAATATAAATTAAATTTATTTATTTATTAATATATTATGCGTAATTTGACTGAAGTAAACACTTATTAAAGAAACAGATGGAGTGTTTTTTAAACATTTTGTAGGAAGATGTAAAGTGTTACGTAAAAACTCTTCATATGATGTAAAACAGATGGAAATGCTAAATAGTGAAGATCGTTTATTTAATAAAGTTTTTTTAGCATATGATCAGCAATTAGAAAATTCTAGATGCCAATTATAACGCCTGATAAAAACTAAAATAAACAATTTATTGTCATCCCTAATTAATAAAGGACTTCAAAAGATGATGAAGAAGAAACAAAAGTGGTAGGTAGGTTCAATGAATATGCATAGAATTTGTGTGGGCAGCTCATTAATTGCAATTGCATCAAAACTTAATTTAGTTAATTGGGTAGTTAAGTTCTGTGCAAGTTTGAAAATTTCAAAACTAAATACCAAATTAAAGAACTAACCCAGAAATTAGGGCCAAATTTCTCGGTTGGTGAATCATGCCAACATCTGATAATTTGATTACTATTCTGTTTAAATTTAATTCGATTACAATTTCAGTATCCCGTAATTATTCTTAATTTCACACTATTTAAAATAAACTAATAAATAAATAAAAACTAGCTTTGCCATTAATGTTCCTTTTGGAGTGACCTTGGCTTAGGATGGTAATTTTGTGAATTGTGATTTATCATTGGTCTGAAATCACATAAATCTTAGACTTATAATTTATTGTTCGATTTGATTAACTCATATGATTATATCTAATAAAACCCACTACAAGAAAAATGGGATACAACAACATATGAACGACAAGGGTTTTTAACAAAATGCGTTGTCATAGGGATAAAAACCGTTGTCGTAATCAAAACTGTTGTCTATGAGCGAGAAAATGCGCTCATAGACAACGGTTTTTACTTACCGTTGTCGTAGGTGTGTTGTCGTATACTCATAGACAACGGTTTTTACTTACCGTTGTCGTAGGTGTGTTGTCGTATATATATACGACAACGTATTCTTTAGCCGTTGTTGTTATAGCGTTGTATTATATTCAATCTCACTATGCGACAACACTTTTTCACGCCGTTGTGGTATACCCGTTGTTGTAGTGCTCAATGACAATACTATGTTGAACCCTTGTCGTTAAACCATTGTCGTAGTCTGGTTTACCACCCTATAATTTATCATTATATAATTACAAAATGTCATTTATATGTGTGTTTTAATTAATATACATGACACATTAATATAAAATATCATCTATATATATTAATGTTTTTTTAGAAATAAAACTTAAAAAAAAGGAAAATAATGTGTAATACATAGGAATCGAACCCAATTCAAAATTTCTTATTACTAATTAGTATTTACTATCTATACCACCAACCAATAACATTTTCTTCAATAAAATAATTATTGTTTTTATACATATTTTTATCTCCAAATTAAAAGATTTCACAAAAGGTAACAATCCCTAATTAAATCATAACATTGTTTCTCTTCCGCTGCCCTCTCCGCTGCGCATTCTCCTCCTCCGCCGCCGCCGCCGCGCCCTCTCTTCCGCCGCCCTGCTATAGTTTCGTCGAGGTAACAAATTCTCTCTTTCTATCTATATCCTCTCTAACTATTCTCTCCTTCTCTCTAGAAATTAACTCGTTTACCCCAAACCCTTTTACGCCGCTGCGACTATCGCGACTGCCGCCCCTACCCCACCAGCTTCGAAGCTCTTGAGAGAAGGTATTTGATTATTTCTGCTCATCTATGGCGGTTTGCTGTTAGGGTTTGCTCTGTTCTTGTCTGGATATTTTCTACAATGATCGAATTGCTCTTTTGGTATATGATTATTTCTTTGCTCTGGAATTTGATATGTACATCGAATGGAATTTGAAGTTATGAGTTATGTATATCAATTGGTGATGGTGGGAATGAGCACATTGTGTTTGCTTAAATGCATCTGAGATCAATTTGGAATTTTGATGGCTATATTATGATGCTAGTGATAGAATTTGGTAATGAGAAAGTTAATAGAGTAGTGTTCGCTGTTCACTGTTTACTGTTTGCTGTTTACTGTTTGGGTGAAGAATGAAGTGTTGAACCTTTGTTGCTGCTGTGAATTCTTGTTGAAGCCAACACGAATGCTGCACTCGTGCCAGCGTTTGTGTTAAGTTCTCAATGTCTTGTAGTTTTGGATCTTTAGGAGAAGCTTACTCCAGTTATAGCTGCAGTTGCAGATAGGATCATTGGGAACTAATTATCAAGTATGAACAAAAACTCTAGGTGCTATCAGTTTCTTCCTTTCAAGCTCACATTATCCAAAAACACAGCTTTCTTTTAGAGTATCCTACGCTCTACTGTTATATGTAAATGAAAATGTGGCATATTATAAATTAATTAGGGCTGCATAAAGTAGTTTAGCTTCAAATATTTCACCACTATTTAAAGGTAGAGTATCCTATTACTGTTTTTGTTATGTTTCAAATTTTGGTTTCTAACTTTCTTCGCCTTGAGCTATCATCACAAGACACCAGGTAGGGATTTATTAGCATTGTATGCTTGCTTCTGTTATTTGTTTTGTTTGATTTCAACATGAATAACAGCACTCCTCTGTCTTGTTAAAACTTTCAGGTGGAGAAAGTGGTTGCATCATCATTAGCTGCACTAACTAGCTCAAGATCAAATTCTATGCAAATGGATTCAGGCCCTGAATTTCAGCAGGCAAACACATGTTTCCCTGCTTTGCGTTGAGTTCTCGTTGATTATAATTATTAAACTCTCTTTTATGCTTTGGACAAAATGGCAGCGCGTAGTAGTTTGTGGTATCTGGATGATAAGCTACATCACCAGTCATGATATTTTTAGTTACTTGAGAATCTCATGGGTTGCTCATTTTACTAAGAACATAGATTTTTCTTCTTTACTGAATGGCATCATTATGTAGTCAATGGATAGTGATTTAGAATTTAATTTAATTTTTTTGTATCTACTCATGACCATAATACTAATCAGAATAAACTGTATATTCTCCTTTTCTTTCTATTTTATTTTCATCAATTGAATTATTTTGCTGAAATGTCATAATCTATAGTAGGAAGACATGCTATATTCTGATATTTTGATGTGCTATTTGGCTAGTGTCCTCTGCTCAACATAAGCTATTGTCCTCCATCAGAAGCTAATTTCACCAAAGGGAAAAGCTTGGAAAAGAGAGGACGTCATCCGTATTCCTGTGAGTATATAGCTTTTCTATATTAGTTCTGTGTATGAGTCATTTTAGTTGGACCTATAAAGCAATACTCTTCTGTTTACTATGTAGTCACAAAAGTAATTGGCCCGTATCTTTCGCAGGTTTCTTCTGAAAATTTAGTCGTTCGAGATTCCGCTGGAAAAGTGATCGAGTCTCAGCTACTTCCTATTTCCAACATCTCTATGATGACAACAAAATATCTCGTGAAGACATATTTAGGCATATCAGCTAACGGTGTTGTTTCCCAAAGTGGTAGGATAGAGGTTGTTGATTACTATATTATCTTGTAGAAAACTTTGCCTCTCATGTTAATTTGATCCTAACCAGTAAAATGCTCTGTTGCAGTAATAAAATATAAGCTTCAAGTATTCTTCTCAATGATAATTGTGTGATTTGTTTGTTTGTGTGATAACTGTGGACTAGCCTTCCTAAGAAGCGTTGTCTATAGGTGAATTTTTTACAAGACCTACGACAACGGTTTTAAGAACCGTTGTCTATGAGCGAATTTTTTTTAAATACAACAACGGTTCCAGAAACTCTCGTCTTAGCCGTTGTTGTAAATATTTACGACAACGGTTATATTACCGTTGTCTATGAGCGAGAACATACGACAACACCACTTTCGACAAGCGTCGAGGACAGGCTACGACAAGGGTTAAAAACCCTTGTCTATTAGCGATTTTGTAGTAGTGACCGATTTACACATTCATCTCTTATTATTCAACATTCTTTATAGCATAAGCACTCTCTCAATCAATTGAACCATCGTCAACTCAATCATATGATATATATGGGCATGTTTGATTAGACTAGTATGTGATTGTTCGAAATTAATTCGACATAAAATTACATGAGATTATTTAATTTTATCATAAAAGAAATGTCAAGATAAATAAGTCATAAATAACTTTACATGATAAGGTTCGAGACTAAAAGGAATTTTGTTTCGCATTAAATTTGTCCTGAAAGTATGGTGAGTTTATTAAATAGTTTAAAAAAATTAGTGGTCTTTCATACAGAAACAATCACTACTTTATAGTCTTGTGATTGATTCTATATAAAAAAATAATTATTATTATTGGTTTAAAAATTATGAGATTTTTTCAAATACTTATAATAGAGTAGGGGTCGAGTGCCGAGGTCATGGAGATGAATAGTGTATAATTGTAGAAATTTATTAGTATAGTGAATTTTTATCTATGATTGTGGGTTTTCTTCAAGTTTATAATTTTCCGCCTTAAATTCTTATATTGACAAATGTGTCTAGTTTTCCTTCTTATTTTTTTCCAAAATTGAATAAGCCATTAAATTTTCCAACATCTTTTTTCAATTATAATGTTTATAATTATTTAATTGATGATAAATTATACTTTATTAATGAAAGATTAACAAACTTTAACAATATATTAACTTGATGTATGTAACTACATTTCTGCATGCACTTTAGATCATGATATATATATATATATATATATAGGGAGTGGTTCAGGTAAAAAGAGAAATTAAAATAGGAAATAGGAAATGATCTGGGCCATTGATTTGGATGATCAGACGGATCTGATCTACTTAAAAAGGCGGTGCATTCCATCACTTTGAACGATGCACGAAGGATATTTTGGTAAAAAATCCCCTATACGCGTTCATACGCGTTCAAAATACATTACATCTTCACAATGCATTTTACAGTTAAAAACAATGCATTTACCAGTTAAAAACAATGCATTTAACAATTAAATTACTGATTTGCCCTTAATTACTATAAAATAAAAATTGCGCGTGCATTGTAGTATAACAATGCATGAAAAACTCGGCCAAGATCTCAACCGTCCGATCATCCACTTAAACGGTTGAGATTATTTCCTATTTCCTACTTTAAAATCCTTTTGTATATGATCTATATCCTATATCCTATATATATATATATATAGGTTCGGTATGAGTTAACTAAAAACAAATCTTGACTATTGAATTATTTAAATGAAGAATGCAGATTAAAAGATAATTTTGGTATATATGTTATTTAAAATATTTTATCCCTAAAAACAGGTAATTTGTTTTTCTTTCTGACAGGTTTATTGATTATGGTATAATTTAATTATATTCATTTGATGAAAAATATGGATAATTTAGATACATTTAATTTACACAAGCATCAGATCTATTTTCATTATAACCGTCTCATATATATATATATATATATTGATACAAACATTCACAAGTTCTTAAAAGGACAAAAAACCAAGCTTGTTCCCAACAGCAGCAGCCCAATGCCAAGGAAATGAGAAACAATCTATTTGATGCAACGTAAACATCACTGTCAAATACTCCTAATTAACCAACAATGTTCAGACACGTGTCTATTTTCCCATGACTATGTACAGTTTATATAATTACCGAATTTCAATTTAAGGATATGTAAACATTTCAAGAAGTTTCATGTTAGGTCGAGTCATGTGTCAAAAGTCGCACAAGAAGTTTCAATGTATTATGATCTAATTATAGCATTAAAGTATATATGTCTTAAATATATTTCTTTGCAATTATATGCATGAAAAAACTAAACAATTTAAAAATATCTGACCTATATACTTATATTTTGTCCCGCATTGTATAATTCCATATTAATATAATCTTAACAAATAACAATATACTAAAATAAATTTTCAATATTATTCTATTACTATGTCAATACACGTACACAATAAAGTCACATAATTTAAAAGATAAATTGATTTTTTGGATATATAAGTGACGACTTTGAACATTGTATTCAACTATATGAGACTTATAATCAGATTATGATCAACTAACATTGTAAGAGGACAAATAATGATTTTTAGTTATCATGATATATGAAGAAAATTTGCATACTACAGAAGGGCAAATGACTAGGTGTGATATTTAATTCTCTCTCTTGGAGAAATTATAATACAATTACTCAAGTATATATAATGTATACTCCTTTTTGATGCGTCAAATAAGAAGGATATATGTACTGCTATGCCACCTCTAAATAGGATAAATTCATTCACTTCAATCTAAAATAATCAATAAATTAATATCGAACACCTCTTAACAAGAAGGTACTCATCCTAGCTACAATTAAGCAAAATCAATATTGGTTAATCATACAAATTTAATTATTAGCATATCATATTCCGTTTATTTTATTAATAGAAAATTGCTTGATATTAATTATCTCATAATACATTCTTATGCATGTGTGGAATTGACACAATACCAGCAAAATATTATTATATCAGATGATTGCAATAAAGGATGCGTGTGATAAATTAATTAAATGGGACAAAATATTGATCTGAAATGTGGGTTTTCTAAATTTCTAATTGCTTCTTTGGCACCAAAGCGCCGAATTTTGTGGGACCCAAGCCTACTGTAATTGTGTCAAGACAGGTGGGTCCCTAACTTATCCCCAATTCACATTCATTATTACTTCATCCGTCTCGCAAAGCATGACACACTTTTTCTTATTGAGACATTCACTAAGTTTTGCACATTTCAAAAATAGTAAAAGGTATCCCTTCAAAAAGGTGTGGATCCCTACCATCTTTATCACTCTTACACTACTTTATACACTCTCCTTAATAACCGTGCCGAAAAAAAAGATGTCATTCTTAGTGGGACGTAGCGAGTACTTAATTTCATCATCAAAATTTGTATGTATATATTTCAACAACTGCTTGTGTTTGTGTCCATGGCCTTTTCTGACTAACCCAACCCCCTCACTACTCAGTTCCTTTTTAAACCCTCATTTCTTCCCCTCTCAGCTTCACACTTAATTCCCAGTAACAGAGAGAGAGAAGTAGAAAGTAATGTCAAGTAGGAGGGAAAGAAGTAGTTCAAGAATTACAGAAGAAGAGATCAATGATCTCATCTTGAAACTGCACCCATTCTTGCCAGATTCCACTTCCAGGGTATGTTCATTATGTATATATTAATAACTAATATATATTGTATGTTCTAATTAAGATTTTAAATTCAGTATACTTTTCTATTGCAAGAAATTTTCCATTTTTCGTTTGCTCTTTATATAGCACTTCATCCGTGCAATATCTCACGTGTAAACCATAGTAATTATTAAAATAAAGATTACATGGTCTTTAAACAAAATATAATTAATATAATGCTTTGAAACGCACCCTTTTCCCATAAGATTTTCTTTAGACCTGCTAAAGATTTGAAAGAGACAATTGGGAAAAAATGTGTAGCTAAAAAACAGCCCCATAATGAAAAGAATAATAGCAATAATTGCATGGTGCCGATTTTAAAGACTAGTGAATCCTTTTTTAGCTAAAGTCAAAGACTAGTTAATTACTGTTATCACAACAGAACACATATAACTCACTTAATTAGATAAATAGGAAGTTTTAGGTACTATATATACGTTCATGCATATATCTCTTTCATGTCTAATTATTTGTTGATTTATTATTAATTTGGTAGGGGTCAGCATCAAAGATTATGAAGGAGACATGCAAATACCTAAAGAAATTGCAGAAAGAGGTGGATGATCTAAGTGAAAGGCTGTCTCTACTTTTGGCTTCAGGAAGTGTCGATGCAGATACTATTAGGGCACTTCTCCAACACTGAATTCTCACCATCTAACACTAATGTTACTTACATCTTGTATTTTAATTTAAAATTTATATATATATTCATTTGGTAAATATTTTTCAAATGCAAGATGTAACGCCAGATTAATTAATTATGGGTTTCGAATTGGTTATATCAGAGTTTTCAAGCCTTGTAAGGTTTATATATGTTGTTGTATTGGCGCGCTACCGATCGATCGACTTAGCATGTACAGTATATATAGGGTAGGGTTGAGATAAAAAGTGACTTTTGGGTATAAAACACGAAATAATCCTGGCCGTCTATTACGTTTGATCTAACGGTCTTGATTTAATCCTGTAATTTAGGAAAAATGATTATTACACATGTTGCATAGCAAATTTACAATGCAAAAGGTATTATGAAAATTCAAAAGATATACCATTACCATTAATTACGTAGCAAAATTTGGTAACTTCCTCAAGTCATGCTTAAACAATTTGGTAATTTGTTTGTTTATTATTGCATTGTATAGTCATGTAATTGCATTAAATATATACGTAGTATTGCATTGTATAGTTACGTAATTTGCATTAGACATATATAATATATATATATATATCTATATATATTGTACTACAAATTAATTTTTGGTAGTTGGAGAAATTTATGAGATAGCATAATCTTCTAAAATTATTCAAAAATTCATCATAATTTAGAATTACATAAATTGTAATTGAGAAACACAACTGAAACCATGCAATACCAATTTATGTCATTTTGATTCACAATCAAACGTCTGATGCATTACGTTATATTTATTGTTACATTGTATTCTATAAAGAATTATAAATTGGACGGTACTGAAATATTTCATTCTAATCTAAATGTCGATGCAATTCACATGTATGTGTAGTGCAACAAAATGTTATTAAACAAAATAACATTGCAATTTTCATGTATATGACAATGCAATCTTGGTTTTAACTTTGAGCAACAACAGAATCACGACATCATGTTCGCTCCGGCAAGTCCTGCTGCCTTGCTAGTGCAACCAACTCAGCCCCGCTATCGAGCACCGCCCCTCCGCCGCCGCCGAGGACGACGCCATTCTCGCTGCACACCTCCTTCCGCTAAGGACGACGCCCCTTCTCCGCCGCTACGGCAACCATTGGGCCACCATTATTCGTCTCATCCCTGGCCGAACCAACAACGTCATCAAGAGAGAGAAGATGGGCGGCGGCGTGAGCGAGAGATGCCGTTGTGATTGGGTCTCTTCACCGCCGACAATGTTGTTTCTTCGTAGTTATGACATACAAAGTGGCTGGAGGTGGGAGGGGAAGTTAACGTCCAAATATAATTTCTCTCTCCCAATATAAGCTATCACCTTAATTAGTGGGATTTGTTATTTTTTCTATCATGTTTAATTACATAAATGTCCTTATCATAATATTTTTGGAATATTTTAATGTATTTAAGAACTAATAAATTTAAATAAATCATAACCGTTGATCTACTAAAATAAATAGATGGGATCATTTCCTATTTTATACCAAAAAATCACTTTACATATAAATTGTATCCTCTATATATATATGTCACATAATAGCAATTACAATCAATTTACACAATTTAATACGACTATATTTATATATATATATATATATATATATATATGAGATTATTTATCTTAATTTGTATGATCTACATTTGTACGATTGTTAGTAAATAATAATACGCATATGTATAAAAATAATGGTGCAATGATGATCATGCATGCAATCTATTGTCACAATAATACAATTATAATTATAATACGTACTAGAATACTAGAATATTGATTTTATATATAGAGAGAGTGCATTATATTCTTATATATAATTATTGAAAATGCCTAATTGGAAAAAGAAAAGCTATATGAATGCAACTAGATCTAATGCAAATAGTACAACTAATGCACTTCCCAAATCTAATTACATTATACTAGCTAGTCACATATATTATATATATACACCATCTATTGGATTAATAATTAAACCACAACAAATAATAAAGAGGAAGGTATGAAAGTTCCAAGAGGTTCGAAGATCATATCTTCAATGTAACACTTGATTGTCGACACAATTAGTTGGGCCTTTGTTCTACGGGCAGAGCCTACAAAACAAGACAAGAGAATGGTTGGAGTTCTTCGGGAAGACACTCCGACGCTCAAGTCAGTATATTATAAGTCGAGAACTATTTATGTGGTGAAAACGTATGAATGTATGATCAGGTAATTAGTATATCTGTGTCCTTAGTGGTAAAAATGAATGAGTTATATATAGTACTCCCTCTGTCCCATTAATAACGACCCGTATTCCTTTTTGGGACGTCCCGGTAATAACGACCCATTTCCTTTTCAGGAAATAATTAGGCTAGACCCAATTTTAATAATCTGTAATCAGACCCAATTAAACACTATTAGCAATAAGCTTAGTGAGTCCATACTACTCCTAACCCTAAATCACTGTTCCCATTTCATACGCCTCTTTTTCTAAACTTCACAATACTCTCTGCCCTTTCTTCTTCCTACACTACATCTCCCTCGCTGCCTCCTTTCGAAACCCTAATCCATGTCTCAATTCTCACATGCAACCAAGAAATCAGTTAAATCAGAGCCCATATCTTACTATCCAAGCACAAAATCATTCGATGAGGCCCCTAAACACTACCTTTCGCCGTCTGCTGTGATGAAAACACCCAAACAAGAACAGATATATGGGGTTTTGAGCAACGGTGTTACGAGTGGAGAAGTTCTTAGTTCGGAGGAGGAAATCTTCTCTCTTGAGGTGGGTCTCCCGATCTGTCCTTTTTCAATCGGTGCTTCTTTGGCTGACCATCTTCCGGTGAAAAAAAAATCTCGTCTTTGTGAGTGGATGGAGACTTTTCATAGCATAGATTTCTTGGACCCTCCATTGCCAACCCACGCCTCCGCTGTGATGAAACCTCCCCAAACAGAGTAGATGCTACGAAATCTGAGCGACAGTGAGGTCTACGGTTCCGGTGAGTTGTATGTTCCATTTCCCCCACCCCAGCCCTCTGTTGTGATGAAAATATTCCCAAAAGAGCAGATACTTCAAACTCTTAGTGGCGGCGAGGCATACGTCGGTGAGGTATATGGTGCTGGTGAGTTGTATGTTCCATTTACCCCACCCCAACCATCTGCAGTGATGAAAATCTTCTCAAAAGAGCAGATACTTCTAGATCTGAGCAGTTGTGCGTTGGGTGGTATATTTGCAACACCTATGATGAAGAGCCCCTCTAAAATTGTCTACCTTGATGATCTTGATGTTGTGGTGGCTGCTGTTAAATCTGTAAAAGGCTTCAGATGTTCACTCCCTAAACATTTTACATAGGAAGCTAGGTGGGATCTTTCCTTTCTCTTAAATATGTTGTGTTATCAGTGATGGGACTCATGTGAATTGGTCTGATGGTTGTGTTGTGGCAATTAACATTCTGTTGGCATTCTCATTATGTATTGATTTGACAATTGTATGTGATGATATTCTGTATTATTATGGCAATTGTTTGCAAAGCACAGTTGGTTGATATTGACACGGTAACTGAAATGATATGATTATGCTCATGTTTGAAATGCTTTATAACACATCTGTGACTATTTTCTGATGAGATGTGTGTTGTGAGTCTTATTTGCAAGTGTGATGAGAATTGTGATGATGTGAAATTGTATGTTGTGAGTTGGGATTATGTGGTTGCATTGTTTCATTTAAATTTTAAAATGATGCTTAAAAAAAGGCAACGTAAATTGTAATTTTGTATAAACTTGTGCCTTACATTAATAAGGTTACAAAAGCTGCACATTTGCATACAAAAATTATAGGTAAACCTGCTAGTTACACCTTAAACACAAAAAAAAAATATGCATCTACTATGTTTTGTAGGCATAATAAAAGATTTCCAAAAAAAGAGTTCCAAAAGATTTCCCAGCATATTCACTGCATTGTGATTCCTAATGAACTTATCAACCCTTCCATGTCTTCAATTCTTCCATTCACCAACATATAGTTGTTACGCTCTCTAACTAGAGTTTATGGAACTTCAAAGTCAGTAGGTAATGTGTTTGATCTTATCAATGCGTCTTTGTTCATATGTGGAATCCTGTATGTGTTGTGTCCCTTCACTTTCATGATTTCCATCATGCATCCTTGAAGACTTAGGAAAACTTATTTGAGTGTGATAGAAGATAGACTTTCATACAAGGTAATAACTGCTTTTATGAGCTGATCCACATTGTAGCTTTCAGTCTCAGTTTGTATATTTTGAATTGCCCTAAACCATCCCAAATCATTGACATTCGTGTCAGGTGAATTGGGTGGTTGATGCACTAAATGCATATCAAAGCCATCTGAATTTGCTGCATTTATGAACTCTGGATCTGTGTCTTTAATGTGAGGTTTTGCATTATCATGTTGTATAAATATCCTCTTAGATGAACTTGCAGGCCACTTTGACTTTATGGCTGGGATTATCTGTGACATTAAATTTAAAAAACAAAATATTTTCATTGTTGTGGGATGTATACATTTAATGAAAAACATAAATTAAAGAAACATCCAATGCTTACTTGCATTTTTTACAAATAAAATTGCACTACCATACTTGATCTATCAAACATGCTTTGATGACTTCTTTATTGATTGATTGAATGAATTTGGTTTCTAAGGTGCCTTTGGGTTTGTTCTTTGACTTTCTCTTTGCCGGGACTTGTTCTACAAATGGGAATATCTCTATCTTCCCATCAAAATCAACATTACCATCACTGTTAAAAGTAAGCCTGCTCACATCACACATAAACATCACTTTCGTAATGAACTTTTTACTCTTGCACATTCGACTTGGTTCGGCCTCGTCCGGTGTGAGGTAGAACCTATGCGATGTCTTAGAGATAAAAAAAACCATTTCTCATCTATATGTATTGTGTTATTCATGCACTTGAATTTCAGAATATTCATTATTCTGTCAAACTCTAACGACTGCAACGAAAAACTTAGCCTTAATAGCTTGTTAGGAGCTGTTAGATCCGGTTTTATAGCATTCGTATGAGCTTTAATCAGTCCACCTTGTATCCATCTCCACACTGTGCTCTTGCTACAATTTATGCCTCTTGCAAGCTTTCTAATTGTTGATCTCTTAAATAACTCTATACTTTGGATAAGCTCCATATCAATGTGTACCTTCTTTCTTTTTGTACATCTTATTTTTTTACTGACCAAATGCATAATTTCACCATTTTCTTGCTTCTTTCTTGATGCAGCCCAAATCCTTCCGATTGTGCTTCGACTGGAATTATATAAAGTGCATGCCTCCTTCAGTTTTCCATGATTTGGCTTTCCATTTGTGGAGTTCAGCAGCAGAAATTGGACTATGGAGTTTCTTTCCTCAGTTGAAAAATCTTTTCCCCTGACCATAATTTTGTCTAGATTTGTGGTATTGAATTTGAAGTGTTGTTAGAACTTGCAATGGTTGTTGAATTTATAGCTAGTGTGTAAGTGTTTTAGTGGGTATTTTCAAACTTTTAGTTTTTCAGCTTCTGTGAATATTTTGGCTCAATTCTATTCATTTACAGCTTGAATGAAAATTGCTCTAAGTTTTGGCGCAATTATCGATTTTCTGCATTAATTATAGCATTAATATGTATTGATGGAAGCATTAAGTATCATTATTAGATAAACATTTTATCCACGTTAATTTACATCTAATTAGGTATAATTAAACAATTAATAGGTGCAATTTATAATTTTCAGCAGTTGATTATGTATTAATTAGTTTTAATTAATTCATTAATTATTACTAATTGTAAATAAAAATATTTAATTTCTTTTTTAAATATAGATTTATATATTTATATATGAAAACAAAAAGAAGTTAATTGACATTAATTCCTATCATTAAAATAACTAATACACCTTTAAGGAGTACGTCTTGGTAGTCATGTATAAAGTAAATGGGTCATTATTAGCGGGACTAAGGGAGTATAAGATATAAGGGTAAAAAAGTAACATTACTATGATAACAACCATTGATTCTTAGTACAAGTTGTTTAGAATCATCTCCAATAATATGACTCCACGTCATCCCAAGACCACTTGATCTCGGGCAGTGAAGGGGCCCGCCTTCTGAATTATATCCTTAGGAAAGAGGATTGGGAAAGTCTTCTTTCCCTCCCAAGCTCCTCTCTGGATCATCGAATTGTGCAACATGAGTTGCATGTATATTCATCTCAAGTTTCAAAATTTCATATGTTCACTATTCTCCCTTTTGTCTTACATTATTCTCTATTTTATGCCGCTACGTAACCGTTTTTCCTTTATTTAGGCTAGGGCCTATCGTGCCGCTCTCAGTAGCCGAGCTATTCAGTATGATGAGTCCCGCCGAGCACTCACCGCTTCTAACAAAGAGAAAGAATTCTTGCGTGACCAATTAAAGAGCCTCAATATTTTGAAGAAAAACTTCGACCGTTTGGAAACAAACTTTAAAGCTCTGGAAATGAAGAAGGCCGAGTTGGAGGTAAGTAAAAAGAAGGCAAAAGACAGTGTGAAAGAAATGCAACAACAAATGGAGAAAGAATGTGCCTCTCATCAAATTAAAATCCGCAAGGTGTCCTCCAAATCGTTCCAGAAAGGCTCTGTCAGTGCTGACCGTCGCGCGCGATTGAATGGCGAAAAGAGCGGTGCAGAGCTCTGCAAAGAGCATATACTCATATCTCCGCCAGGCCAGCATTTTTTCCAACACATAGTCAATGAAATTCCTGAAGCGTATCTGCATTCATTTCAATTTCGCGATCGGATTATCAAGCCTCTAGCTCATTAGGCAATAGTCGTAATCGCGGAGACCTGTGACCAGCTGACGAGCCTGATTTTCGTGCTCTTTTTGAGCTTGTCTAGGTGTAGATCGAGTCATCTTTTTCTTTGTTTTTGTATCTTTGTGTCTGGGAGGACACACTTTTGTGAGGTAGGTAGTTGGGACCATTCTTGGGCAAGTCAGGCCACATTTCATGAAATAGGAAAATTCTAGTCGTTGTAACACCTTGAGCAAGGAACATTTGTGCTTAAGACAATGTACCGCGCAGGATCTGGACCTGACATTTCAAAGCTGGAAGGCGTGGTTTCTTGAGCAACACCTTGGGCAAGCCGTTTGGAGACTCTCTGTGCCCAAGATGGAGTACCTGGCGAACGAGGAGCTAAAAAGGAAAGATTTGACGAGATATTTGGAGGAGCGGATGCAGATTCTAACCGCGGAGCGCAAACAAGGAAAGATATATTTCCTTTATCCTGCTAGATCTACATAAGGAAAGAATCAAGACGGTCAACTGCTGGAGATACTAGGGATCCATTCAACAAGGAAAGAAGATCTTCCATACAAATCCTAGCCGCCACCAAGACGAGTTGAATCTTGACCAAGACGATGCACAAGGCATGACCTTGAGCAAGACGGTGAGGAGAACGTTCTTCCAGAATACTTTATGCTACCTAGAGAAGCTTGGAGCAGAAGAAAGGAAAGTTCGGGCAAGGTGCATACGTCGCATGTCTTTACCATGTCCTTGGGCAAGGTGCGGAAGATCCTGGCAGCTGCGAGAAAATAAGGAAAGAAATCTTTATTTCCTTCCACAATGAATATGCACGATTTGGACCTCATTGATGATAGGGATGTATATATTTGGAGATATTTATGCAAGGAAAGAAATCTCTTGAAACCCTAGCTTGCTAAGAACGTCATGGGCCTGGCCCATAGCCCACTCCAGTTTCTACATAAAGTCTTGGCAGCAACAGTCAACAAAAACAACACATATACGACATAACGTGAAGTACGTGGAGGAGAACCGCTGCTGCACGAACCACTCACACCCGTCATCCTTTCTCTTAGTATATTATAGATTGATGTTTTGAGAGTCTAAGGGAGGAAGAAACGAAGCCTTCGGGCACCTTTTATTTTCCTTGTATTTATTTGCCTTGGTCAGGGTTGGTCCTGCTATGGATTGTTTTCCTTTTTCTATATAATTCTAGTACGTTTCCTTTTATCTTTTCTTTTTCATTTCTTTTATTTATGTCTAGGTAACTTTAATACTTGTTTGGGTTAAACAAGTTTAGCTAAGATCAACTTATCATTGTGAGGTCTAACTTGGCCAACGTAGTTGCATGTGTGTGTTCCTAAAGCGTTGGATCTGATTCTTATACAACTTGATCAAGTCATCGGTGTTGTCCGGCCGGTAGCAGTCTTGGGCAAGGTCAGGTTACAACTACAAGCTGGAAACTCTAAGTGTTAGCGACTTCCTGCTTTCCAGCCAGAGGGATCTTCGTGAATGCCTATTTGGGTACACTGGAGTAAGCATGGTCCAGGAGCAATCTTGGGCAAGGGGGATAGGGAATGAGTAACCCTTACCTTTTGGGCTAAAAATGTGTGCTGGGTGGGGCTTCGGTGGGTACGTGACGATTAAAATGGGGGCTGCTTGAGTGATGCGTTTGGGTGGTAGGAGTAAAAACTCATTCTTACGCTTGCCTTTAACCAATGATATGTGTATGCAACGAGAATCTTTACACCGATGACCAAGGAGTTGATCAAGGCGTAACAAGTTGAACCCCAAGCAGGTGTATCTTTTTGCTTTTTACTTTTCTTTTGTTTTATTTAAGGTCTTGGTTACTTTCTTGCCCGAGGCAGACCCCTCTTATAAAAATATATAAATTGTGACAGAGAGAGAGAGTACACCAACTTCCCGTGGGATCGACCATGTACTTGTCACTATGCTGAACCTAGTGAAGAGTATATGTATTATAAATTTATCTTGACAGAAGTGATAACGAGTAGGCTCCATCAGGTTGACGTCGTTGCTAGGAATGATAATGCTTTTCAAGTATTTAATCAACCTCCCAGTGCCGTCAAATTGACACCAAAGTTCACACTCGTCACCAGCTGGGTATTTTCGAAAGAATGGGTGAGGTAAATATAGATCGAGTTCTACAGTAGCTTCTGGCCGATCCACCTACACTCGAGAGAGACCCGAGCCATGGCAATAATTTACCTTGGCATTTGGAGGTTTTAAGGCATGGTACCCATGAGTTTCTTCATGCCAACCCTGATCTGGCAGACTCCAACCCCCCCCCCTTGGAGTTCTATCCCCTTCCCGGTGCTAATCTTTGAGAAAAACAAAGCCGATAAACTTTCTCGACTCCTGACTTGGGTAAAATGACTTTTGTTATTCCTGTTTGATTTGTTTTTATTATATTTTATGCATTTTAAACTTATTATTTTTCTTTTGTTTTGACCCTCTATTCGTTTCATATTGAACCTCTGGCACTTCTTCTTCTTTTCTCATAAGACAAGTGGATCTCGCATTTGCACGCCTCCTCCTACCGATATAGCAACGTAAATTCTGTAGGAGGCAGCTGAGGAAAGTGGAACCAAGGAGGTCCGAGAGGATGGAGGTACCAAGACAGTTCTAGAGAAAGATGGTACCGAGGTGGTCCAAGCAAAGGAAGAGATCAAAACTACCATGGACGAAGAGACAAAGAATACCACGCCCAGAGTTGGGGAAGATGTGGTAGATAAAAGCCAAATTCCTCAGGATGTCCACGTTGTAGGTCTTGAATCCCCGAAGCCTAACCCTACAGAGCCTGTGTACAAGACTAAAGTATGCAAAATCTCTAATTCCCCAGCCTCTTAATTCTCAAACTCATGCATGTTGGTGATTTCAAACAATATTTTATCTTTCTGCCCTTTAAATAATTTTTCCTTTTTATTTTCCCGTGTGATGTTGCAGAGCTCGGCTGTCACGCCCGCTTTCTACTAATTCTAGTAAAGCCGGGTAAACGTG
>JAPKLX010000001.1:9391647-9460923 GCA_026898415.1 Leonotis leonurus
AAAAGTTCTAATCTTATGACGGGCTTCAAAATGCGGGGTATTACATCGGCTCTGCTTTTTGGTTTATATTTTGATATTTCACTTGATCAATTCCTTTAATATGTTTCCTTACTTTCAGTATGTCTCCTTATATATTTTTCTGATGTTGCTTTATTCCTGATTGGGTAATTGTATCGTTCATATGTATTCTCATTTATTATCGCGCCTTCCCATGGATTCTTATCTTTCTCGAAATACGAAAGAAAAATCAACTTTTTTAGAGGCGTCCTATCAATCAATCCGCCTATCTCTAGCCTTCTATACTATACATTGTTTGTTGTCTGACACACCTCATGTAATTGTCAACTCAAACTTTATTATTTGGCATAAATGCATACATTTCCCTTTTCCATTTCCTCTATAAGTGTCTCTATTTTCTCCTCTTCTTTCGTTTTTCACCCTTTCTAAATTTCTTCCCTTCACTCTCTATCTTTCGTCTTCACCGCTATCAAAATTAGTATGGCTTCCTCCGCCGAGTTTCTGAAAAGAATGGCGCAAGAGCGCCTAACCAAATCCCTAGCTAAGAAAGCCGAGAATGAAAAGGAAATTAAGAAATAACTAAGTGAGATTTCGGCACTTAAACGCCAAGTTAGCAAACTTAAAGGGTTACTGAAATCATCTGAATCTCGTGTTAGGCAGCAAAGGGATGTCATAAAGGAGCTTGAGATTACTCTCGATGGGGAAATGAGATGCACCAAGACACTCTGATGGCTGTCGCCAACGAGGCTTTTAATCGAGGAGTGACCTCAGACAATGAAGCTATGAGCAATCGCACTTTCTCCTGGGGGGAGAAAAAAGGAGCTAGGCTTTGCCGCTATGCTATACTGTTTTGCCCCTCCGGCCAGCACCTTTTACGAAGGCTAGTAGCATATTTACCGGATGTCTATCTCCATTCACACGACTTTCGTGAACGAATGACCGAACCTTTAGCTACCTGAGTGGTCGAAGCCATCACGGAGACCTGTGAGCAGTTGGGCTTGGCTAATAGGTGGAGCGAAGTAGATAGGGAGAAAGTGCTCTCACACATTCTTGACAACTTCCCAGGAATGGAAGTAGACCCCCATCCTAGCGATAGTTACCTTTGGTTCTTAGAAGTCCTAAAACAGGGAGCAGAAGAGTTTGTCAACGCCAGACCTTCCTTTGCTCAAGATGAAATACCAACAGATCTTACCTATTTGCCCGTTCTACCAGAAGTTCCCGATCAAGTTGCTCACTTGACGCAGCTCTTGAGCTCGGTAATTATTACTCCTACTATATATATTTCCTTCAATTACTGCTTTTTTATGCTTTGCTTTCTTTTCTTTTTTATTCTTCTTCTTTTTTTTAGAGGAAACGCAAAGACAAAGGCAAAGCTGGAGCCTCTGGGTCCGGCGTTGGTGATCGTGGATATGAAACTTAGCCCCTCATATGCTGTGTACGAGTTGACTCAGTGCCTTTTTAATATTCTTCCCAATACTCCCGTACTTCAAACAATCTTTTCATTTTCGGTTTAAGATACATATTTATATTTTGTCTTGTAAATTATATCCTAATGCAGTTCTACCTCTGCCATTTTGTGCGTATTTTCTTTGTCTATGTTATAGTATAATTTGTTGCTCTGATGACTTTAGAATATGCACATATAGGGTAAGAAAATAGGAAAAAGATGACATTCTTGATTAGGGGTGTCTATTCGGGTCGGGTTGGGTACCCTACCCGAAAATTTCAGGTACCCGACCCTGAATTCTATAAAATTTAACTACCCAATCCTGAACCTGAGTTACAATTTTGGGTACCCGAACCCAACTCGGATATTTCGGGTCGGGTATTTGGTACCCGAATTACCCGAGAAATTTAGATACTTTTAATTTTTTGGGTTTTTCAGGTATTTTTGGGTTTTTGGATTTTTCGTATTTTCGGGTATATCCATTTAATAAATTAATTTTATGAAGAGTTCAAGAATGTCTAAGTTAAATTATTGTCTTTTAAGTTATTGTCTTAACAAACAAATTAACAATAATGGATCAACTTACATTAAAATAGTTAGACAAAAATCAAAAAACTAGCAGGCAGAAAAAACCTTTACAGTATTAGTTTGACAATGGAAAAGTTATTAAAAAGAAGTAAATCAAGATTGCGCATCACTCTGGCACAATCAAAGAATTGTAAGATAAAAACTCAAATTCACATTTTCCCAGTAGCCATTCACAGATATTCAAGTGAAAAATAAAATAAAACGTGGTGTCTGGATATAGCTCAAGAACAACTGAGGCTCTCAAATCCCAGACTTGAGACTCCTAAGATGGCATACCACAAAAATCGAAGGAAGGGGGCGACAAGGAGGAGATTGAAGGAGGATGGACGGCGGACGACGGGGGGAGATTGAAGAAGCGCGGCGGACAAGCAAAGGGAACGATGGACATTGATGGATATTGAAGTGAAGAGAGGGTCGAATTTGAAAACTGAAGTCTGGAACAAAAAACAAGTTAATAAGTGGAATTTAATAATTATAATTATCTAATTAATATAATATAAAATAATATAAATTAATTAATTAAAATCGGGTATTCGGGTATTACCCAATCGGATTTCAGGTAATACCCGAACCCAAATTTCCAAAAATTTGTACACCCGATCCAGTCCCGAATATCCAAAATTTGGGTTTACAGGTACCCGAAATACCCGAAACCCAAAATTCGAATAGACACCATTATTCTTGATTATATAATCAACCAAAAACTTTTTACGCACATCAAGTGCTATGTTTGACCTAAAATGTGTACACTCTAGGCTCTCGCAAATATACGAGGTCAATTGCATGTGACAAGTTAACCCCAGTCGAATCTCGATGGAAAGCTTAACATGACGATTTAATCCTAAGTGTTATTAAAAACAAATAAATAAAAAATCCTAAACAATCTAAACCAATAATAAGCAGGAAAAATAAGAAATAAAATAAATAAATAAAATAATGAAAATGTGGGATTCCGGATTTAAGGGCCTAAAGTTAAGAAAATATAAAATTAATTAAATCATTCTCTTAAACTCATGCTATTGTTCATTCATTAAGGGGACTTCTTAATAGTTAGTCTAATTAATTATTTACGTATTTTTAATTAGATAGTAATCAAGATTCCCGTATTAGATTACCCTAAGAAGAATTCCTCAATTAAGAACAATGATTTCCAATTAATAAATCAATTCCTAGATTTGCTTAATAATCTAACTACGTATTCGATAATTAAACGATAATTTTAACTCACGTATTTGAATTACACAATAGGAAAATTACAATTAACAACGAATATAATTCCTACATTTTCGATTTGGAATTATTGATGATTAAACCCTAGGTCAAATTCTAGATTTATTTATCAATCACATGTAGAATACAAAGGTAATTAAATGGTGATCAAGCATTGAATTCGATTACGCACAAGTTTAATCAATAAAGCATGAATCAAGAACAATCAATAATTAATCAAGAAATCCATAAAACTAGGTAGAGAAAAACAAATCAATTCATTCAATATTCAAAAATAAGAGACACTTACTAAGAATAAATCTTGGATTGAGCGTTAATCTCACCCTCAATCCTTCGTCCCGATGCGAAATTACCATGAAAATTAAATAATCTAAGTGTTCTAAGGTTTGAAAGAGAGAAAATATGAAAGAGATGTTGAAAATACGCCCAAAACAGGCTTTAAATAGCATAAAACGTGTCCAAAAAATCACGCCCAGCGCCCGCGGAGAGTCCAGCGGGCGCTGGGGTCGAGAATCTGCCTTGGCAGAATAGCAGGTCCAGTCGGCGCTGGGTCCAGCGGCCGCTGGCCCCCTGGCGCTGGTCCTCGCGCGCAGCCATTTTGTTTCGGCCTGTTCTACCTCGTTTGAACTCTGATTTTGGATCCGTTTACGGCTACGGACTCCTATCGAGATGAACTTTAATCCTATACTATCCAATCTTCATCGTTATAACTCAATTTTGCGCCAATTTCTACACCAACAACCTACATGCAATTACGGAATTCCGGCGTAAAAACAAACCAAAATACAAAATAACATAAACCTAAAGCTATGAAACGAGACTAGAAATGTCGTGTAAAATACGACTAAAAAAGTACCAAACATGCTACAACGAGATTCTAAACAAAATATATCCCCATAGGTCCGGGATAGCCATTCTAAACATAGAATTTTTTTTAATGTAGCCACATTCCATGGTCTAGGCAAATCTTTTCCTTCATGATTTGCCAAACGTTATGTGCCTCCTCGTAGAAATTTTTTCACGATAAAGAGCCCTCCCATTTCAGTTCCAACTTTCATGTGGGCCTTAAAGCATCTTCCCTATGCAGAACTAAATCTCTTTTCTCAAATTTTCTTTCTTGCACCTTCCTGTTGTAAATATTCTGAATCTGTCTTTCATAGAGCTCTGTTTTCAAACGCGTTTTCTCCCTTCTTTCCTCAATCAGATCTAACTCTTCTCTCAAACTACCTTGATTTTCTAACTCCTGATAATTTATGATTCCTGGAGCATCCATACCTACTTCTGCGAGTATCACTGCTGTAGAACCATAGACCAAATTAAAAGGTGCTTCTCCTGTGGATGTCTTTGGGCTAGTTCTATAAGACCATAAAATTGAGTCCAACTCCCCTACCCACTTTCCTCTTGCTCCTTCCAATCTTATTTTAATTCCATCTAATAAGGTTCTGTTAGTCGCCTCTACTTGCCAGTTAGCTTGGGGGTGAGCAACAGAGGCAAACCTCTGCTCTATTTTCATTTCTTTGCACCAACTTTAAATCATTGCTCCTATGAACTGAGCTCCATTATCTGAAATTAGAATTCTTGGAATATCAAACATGCAACATATGTTCTTCCATATGAACCTTCGAATAGCTTTTTCATCAATTTTTGCAACAGCCTCTGCTTCTACACACTTAGTAAAGTAGTCTACTACCACAATTAAGAAAGCTCTACCACCAGTTGCGACGGGGAACTTTCCGACAATATCGATTCCCCATTTGTCAAATGGACAAGGTGAGAAAATGCTACCCAACTCCTGTGCAGGTACATGTATTAGCCTCGCGTGCTTCTAACAACTTTCGCACTTTCTAACACTTTCTTTAGCATCTTTCTCGATCGTAGGCTAAAAAAAATCCAGCTTTGAGTACCTTACGAATTAAATCATTGTACCCCGAGTGGCTTCTGGCACATCCCTCATGGATTTTGCGTAAAATATACTCTCTTTCTTGCTCTGCGACACACCTTAGAAGGGAATGGGTGAAAGACCTCTTATAGAGATAGTCACCTATAAAACAAAATTTTGCTAAGGCTGTTTTTCCTGGTGCCCTAGTAGCCTTTATTTTCTCTTCTGTCCGAAGATATTTCACAATGGGCAACCTCCAGTCAGAGTTGCTCGTGACTGGCGCGACCTCCAAGGCAAGCATCCTCTGCCCTGCATATAGGAGAGTAATCTCTCCATGCCAGTGGTGGTCCACAACACTAGCTATTCGTGCTAGCCTATCAGCCTCTAAATTCTCCTCTCTCGGGATTTGTTGAATTTCGAATTTCGCGAAATTGCCCTTTAAGCTCTCTATTTGATTCTCATACCATACCATCTTTTCCTCCTTCCTTTCATATGTACCCAAAACTTGTTGTGCCACTAATTGAGAATCAAAATAAGCGATATCTTCTCTAGCCGACAACTCCTTCAATATTCTCATAGCTCTGACTAAGGCTTCATATTCCCGCTTCGTTGTTAGTTATTTTGAAGCTAAACCAAACTGCAAAACGTAATTGCTCATTCTCTGGGGTTATGATGAAGATACCCATTCATGTTCCTTCTTTTGTTACCGATCCATCGACGTAAACTTCACAAACCTCCTCCTCATGAGGCCTCGTTGTTTCTTGAATGAAATATGCCAGGGCCTGAGCCTTAATAGCAGCTCTGGGTTCAAATTTAACGTCGTACTCGCTGAGTTATACAGCCCATTTGACCATTCTTCCCGAGAGGTCAAGCCTCCCTAGAATCTCTTTGAATGGAAGATTAGTTCTAACCACCACTCGATGTGAAAGGAAATAAGGTCTAAGCTTTGGCCGCAACCATGACATCCAAATTTGCTTTCTCCGCATCAGTATACCTCAATTCCGACCCTTGAATCATCTTGCTCATATATTATATAGGTTTTTGATACCCATCCACCTCCCGCAGTAGAATAGCACTGACAGAAGCCTCCTCTACGGCAAAATATAGATAGAGCTCCTCCCCTGGTTCTGGCTTTGTGAGAAGAGGTAAACTTACCAGATGATCCTTTAATTTTTGAAAGGCCTCTTGACATTCATTAGACCACTCGAAGTTAGCCCCATTACGTAGAATCCTAAAAAATGGCAAACTTCATTTTGCAGACCTGGCAATAAACCTACTCAGAGCTGCAATTCTTCCATTGAGCCTCTAAATTTCTTTCATGGTCCTTGGAGGTGCCATATCCAAGACTGCTTGCACCTTAGCTTGATTGACTTTAATTCCCTTAGGAGTCACCATGTACCCCAAGAATTTTCCGGAATTTACACCAAAGGCGCACTTAGCAGGATTCATCTTCAACCTATAGCTTCGTGCTACTGCAAAGACCTCTTCTAGGTCAGCTGCATGTGTTTTCTCTTCAAGACTCTTTACCAACATATCGTCTACATAAACCTGTAGATTCATGCCAATTTGACCTTGAAAACGGTGTCCATCATCCTATGGTATGTAGCACCCGCATTTTTCAAGCTAAACGTCATGCTTGTATACCTAAATGTTCCCGCGCAGACCCCAAAGGCACATTTAGGGACATCTGCTGGATTCATTTTGATTTGTTAATCACCTTGATACGCATCCATCATCGACAATAGCTGACATCCAGAAGTAGAATCCACTAATTGATCAATTCTAGGCCGCGAATAGTGATCCTTAGGACAAGCCTTGTTTAGATCTCTAAAATCATTGCACATTCTCCACTTTCCATTACTCTTCTTGATCATCACTGCATTGGACAGCCAAACAGGAAATTGCACCTCCCGAATGTATCCAGCCTCGAGCAACTTCTTAACCTCCCCCTTATGGATTAGTCTTTCTCAGGACTAAATTGGCGTAATTTCTGCTTAACAGGTCTCACAGTAGGGTCCACATTTAAATAGTGTAGACCTATGTCCGTACTTACCCTCGTTAAGTCTAAATATTTGAAAGCAAATACGACTGCATTTCTTCTAAGGCGATTTATTACAGCCTTAGTCTCCACATCCTTCATTTGAGTACCCGCATGTGTAACAAATCCCGTTGTATATGGGTAAAGCTCGACACTCATAAGTTCATCCACCGGGATTATTTGTTGGGACGAAACTTCCTCGAAATCACCTTCTCTTTTCTTCCTCTTTTCCTCCCGACCCTCAGACCTCTGGCATACCTCCAGAGGCGGTACAACTTTCCTTTTTGCCTCCCCTTCCTTTACATATTGTAAATAACACCTTTCTTCTGGACATGTCTTGGCAACCCATCACCTGCCCTACCGTGTCACCCACAAGAAATTTCATTTCATATAGTAGGTAGAAACCACCGCCTGTAAAGCGTTGAATGATGGTCGACCAATAATGGCATTATATGCCGATGGAGTATCTACGATAAGAAAACTGATGAGTTTGGCTATCCTTACCCCCTCCTCTCCTAAGGCCAACATCAGAGTTACAGAGCCTAAAGGAATGACCATCTCTCCAGCAAAACCATGCAAAGTTGTAGCCACGGGTCTGGGATCGAGCTATGCCCTCAATTGTTTAAAACATTCTAAGAACATAACATTGACAGCGCTGCCTGTATCCACGAACACCCTTTTTACATCGTAATTCTCGATACTCGCGGTGATGACTAATGTGTCATCGTTTGGCCTAAAAAGAGGCATGTCGTCTTCTAAGCTGAAATATATGCTCGGGAATGAAATCGACTCTTGGATTTTCATCACTGGGTATTCCTCTGTGGATCCAACACCTCTAACATAAGACTTTCTGGCCCTGTTGGAGTCACCGGTTATCGGTCCCCCATAAATCATATTAATAGTTCCCTTCATATTCAAATTTTGCTCGAGCAGAGGCGGCGGTTGCGCTTGGTTCTTGTCCTTATTTTCATCCATTCGCTCTTGTAACCTCGATCAGTTTCACTCCTCACGTACTCCAAGAGATGTCCCTCTTTTATCAATTTCTCAATTGTTTCCTTAAGGTTGGGCAATCTTTAGTAGTGTGACCATAGTCATTATGAAATTTATAGAATTTGTTGAACTCAGGATGTCTGTGCAGATCTTTTGATCTCGGAGGAAAAAAGACCCCTGACTTCTTAACAACTATTTCCAAGAGATCTGTCGGCTATCTTGTTAACGGAGTGTAAACTCTCTTAGCTGTGTCCGTCCTTTCAAAAGGTCTGCGAGACTCAGAGCCGAATCTCCTCTTATCATCTACCTTTTTCCGTTCGTCAGGAGCTCTGGTCCTCTCCTCAGTCATTTTATCCTTCTTTGGATTAACCTGTTTTTTTCTGCGAAAATTGTGTGCATCTTCCAAGTATATGTATTTATCCGTCCTAGAGAGCAAGTCTTCGAAATCGTGAGGTGGTTTCTTCACCAGTGAATCAAAAAATGAACCACTTCTCATTCCCTCTAGGAATGTGTGAACTTTGATGGGAGGGTGCACATCTAGGGTTTACAATACTGCTAGATTGAACCTAGTCAAATAATCCCTCATCGACTCTTGCTGTTGTTGCTTAATAGTCGTGAGATTCAAGGACCCTCTGGTGGTCCTTTTGGCGCTAGCAAACTGATGCAAGAACAATTTCTTCAAATCTTCAAGGTAAAATAAGGAGTTAGCGGGCAACTGCTTAAACCATTGTTGTGCAGATCCGACCAACTTGGTCAAGAAAATTCTACACTTCACACCCTCTGTGTACTAGTGTAAAAGGGAAATATTATCGAATCTCATTAAGTGCTCCTCTGAGTCACTATTTCCCTTGTACTCTAAATTAATAGGTCTGAAATTGCTTGGCAGATGATCCATTTGGATATCTTCCAAGAAAGGACTATCAGACCGGAATAACGACATATTTTTATCCTATTTTCTTATCAATGTAACCGGCCTGTGAGAGACGTACCGTGTAGAGTGCATATTTGGTTCACTCTGTTTCTTTGTAGCGTTTGCGTGTTCCCGCCTAAGCTCAATTTCCTTCAACAACTTATCCCCCTGCTCAGCTAAAGTTTGAATTTTCATGTCGCTAACAACAACCGTTGCGGGTTTATACGTCGCATCGCAACTTTCCTCAGTCTCAGGAAATTTCTCTAGGTTGACTCTGAGAACAACTCTCTCCCTTCGAGTAGGAATTGTATGGCTATCGGGGGTGTTGGGCACAATTCCCGCTTGAATCAAAGTTTGTTTAACAAGTGCAGCGACCTGAGATGTCATCGTCTCAATCATCTCTCCTTGCCGAGTACTTGCTTCCATGTTACCTGACAATGTTCTTCGATTGGACTTGTTATTTTTTCTTCGAGCTCTTCCGAAAGACATTTAAAATGCGTCGGCAATTTTTTGAAAAAGCCTTTCATAGTCCAGTGTTAAAAGTTGCAAAACTCGCGAAATCAACCATGGGCATCATTTTTCAAGAGCTTTGCGCCTCATGCCGGGGATTGCCAGGACTTCCGTGGATGAGTACAGACCTCTGCCCATTGGAGTTAGGTTTTGGGAGGTCTAACTGAACCCTCGTTATGGAGTAGAGCTATTGCGTCCCTCATCTCCTATGTTGCGGGCAGGAGAAAAAGGGTTGTGTTGGGAAGTGGACTCCAGCACCTCCCGGAGGGGGGGTCCTCCGTGTATCGTACCCGAGAGAACTTATGGGAGTGCGGCCTGCCTCAGTCGAAAAGGGCCTGCACTACCATTGTTGACGAGAGGTTAAATGAATTGATTAGTACTACTCATACCAACATGGTGCATCATCTTTTCAGGTGACCCCTTAGTAGAAACTCCAAGGTTAAGCGTGCTTGGCTTGGAGCAATACTATGATGGGTGACCTACTGGGAAGTGTCCTGGGTCAGCCTGTCAGTGAGGACAAAGCAGGCTGGGAAAGAAAGTGTTGGTGTGTGGGGCCAGTACGTCAATTCTGATGGGCGCTCCCGATCCAACAATTGGTATCAGAGCCGGGGCTTCGGATGTGAAGAATCGAATCCGGCGGTGCCATCCCTAGGCAGGGAGTGCCTGAGGGGAGGGGTTGTTGGGCACAACAACTCTAGGGGTTATGACGATTCACGGCCGTAATCCGATGTGCGAGATTGACGGTCCTCTGGGTGTCATAGGTAGCCAGGAATTCGCATCTTCTTCTCGGTCACATTCCCGCAGACGGCGCCAGTTGTTGGATTAGAGAATGGTTGGAGTTCTCCGGGGAGACACTCCGACGCTCAAGTCAGTATATTATAAGTCCAGACTGTTTATGTGGTGAAAAACGTATGAATAATTAGTATATCTTTGTCCTTAGTGGTAAAAATGAATGGGGTATATATAGTATAAGATATAAGGGTAAAAAAATAACCCTACTATGATAACAACCCTTGATTCTTAGTACAAGTTGTTTAGAATCCTCTCCAATAATATGACTCCACGTCATCCTGGGACCACTTGATGACTATAGTCCCTTTCATTCGAGTGACAACTTTTCAATGTACAAATGAGACAAAGCCTGACATGTGTCAGTCCTAACTGGTCACGTAATCCACACATCAGAATAGGCAGACCTGCTCTTCTTTCTGGTCTTACCTCATTATATCATCAAGAATTCCTAACGTTCAGCATGAGCTCTGTGACCCAAAGCTTATGAGCTCTCAACCAAGAAGTATAAATGTTTATAAATGTGAACTATCAAAGCAGAATTAGAATATTTTAGGATATTTTATTCTCATGTTCCAGCAGAGGTCTATTGAATTATTCCTTAAAAATTTTATAGCTTGTAATATGAGTTATACTGATCCATATCACTGTCAGAAGTGAGGTCAGTATAATTGATGCTTGTTATATGATATGTTTATATAAATGAAATGAGATATTACATTGGGGTAGGGTGTTTCAATTTCATTGGTTCTTCACTTACATATCACTGTGTAGATGCACGGTTGGTGATCTCTAACAAATAATTAATAATGATACTGTATTTGGATCCAACATAAAGTTATTAGGAGGTGATTGGTATGAAGGAATGGGGGATGGGATGGAATGAGCATTTTTTGCTCCATTCCATTCCTTTGCTTGGTTCATTTTATGATTAGGAATAGCCATTCAATTTGGAATCACCATTCCCTTAGGATTAGAATTAGCCATTCATCCCAAACTCCAAGGTATTAGCCATTCCTAATCATTATATAATTGTTTTTATTTTTTATTTGGATAAAAATAATTACAATATTTGTTGATTTGTTAATTTCACTATAAACCACACTCATCACCTACACAAAAAAAAAATAATAATAATAATAATATTTTTTTATAATATTTACAAAACCATTTTTTAATAAAAAATATTATTAGATATATTCATTGAATGATATATTATTTATTTATTATAAAAAATAAATTATTTTATAATTTAAATTTTATTACTTTATAAATTTTAATTATGATCATTAAAATTGAGTATACATGTTTCAGTAAGTGAGCAAAATTAACCGAATTCCAATAACCAAACTCAAAAATTTAATTGATTAGATTTTATTTTTAAATCAAATTTTAATTTGATTTGACTTGAATCCGGAGTCGGATACGGGAACGCCAGATTCGGATACGAATTCGAAATATTCTGGATACGGACAAGGGACGAATATGGTACGGATTCGGGTCGGATTTGAAAAATATAATCGGATAAATATGTATACAATATGTAGTTCCTAATTATTACTATTATTATAAGTATATCTTAATTATTATTATTATATTACAATTTTTTTTATACTAAATATGTAAAGTTATGATTTAATTATTGATATAATAAATTAATAATATATCTAAGGGCGCGACATATACTATCTTAAAACTCAAAAAATTAAACTTTCCACACATTCTTAAATTAATAAAATAATTTTTAAAGTAACATTTAGCAAGTAAAATAAATTAAAATCGGATTGTTACACACACACACACATATATATATGTATATATAATATAAGTAAAATATATATAAAAATTCGGAAATCCAGATTTGTTATGCGGATAATATCCGATAAAAATATAGGCCAGAAATTTCGGATACGGGCGAATATTACGTAATCCGAATTGGATCCCGGATCCAAATTCAAATTTTCGGATTCGAATCCGAATTTGAGAGGATATTGATTTTTTTTATCCCAAATTAGATTTCGATCGGATACGACTTCGGATCGAACGGATAATATTCGCCCAAATTTCATCTTTACAAATCAATATAATATTCAAAAACCAAATTATTTTTTAATATTAAAATATATTTTTTTATTAAATAAAATTATTTCATCATCATATATATTTTTATTATTTTTTTGTATATTTAAATTTAAAAATATGCAATAAATTAAATGTGATAAATTATTTAATTCATTATTATTTTATTTACAAAAATTAGAATTATGAAATTCAATAAATTTGTAAAGTTTATTATCATTTGAAAATTGAAAACTATTGAAGATTTATGTGGGATTTAACAACTTAAATGTTGTGATTATAATTTTAAATTTCAGATTTTTAATTTTGTTAGTACATGAGAATTATTGAATATTCGGATAAATAGAACCAAATCAAAATAAATTTGGTTAATTTGGTCCAATTAATTTTTTGCTTAGTTGGATTATTTTTTTTCCAATCTAATTTTTTAATTTAATTTCGTTCGATTTTATGGACATCATTGAACCATATATATGAATGTTCACTCATACATTTTAAAATTTTATACTGAAACATTTTGATTTGAATTATTTTGGTCTATAAAAAAACAAAGGAAAAATAATGAAAAAAGTAGAGAAATTCGATAATCAAAAGAACAAAAAAATACGAATAACAATCTTATATGAAATATTAAAACTATGATTTCGTATTACAATATAAATATGATTTATTCATCAGTTTATTTGTAGCGATCAATTATTATAAAAATGAATTAACAAATTGTCATTCCATTCCATGCTTATTCCTTCTACACTCCAAGCATGTGAATGACTTATCATTTCCATTCCATTCTTCCCTTCATTCCATTCCACACTCCATTCCATTCCTACCTTATTTCATTCCATCCAACCAATCACCTCCTTAGAGATATGACAAAATTTCTTCGCTTGGATTTTTTTGTCATTACGTAGCTAGGTACCTAATAGTTTATTATAATCATATCTATCTATATATTCATAAGAACTTACATGAATAATCTAGCTAACTAATGCGCCGCTTGTTCCTTAATTTTTTAGCGTGGCATTGCTTTTCTTGTGTTTGTACCAATTAGTGGCTTGTGTATATGGAACCCTAACAATTTAGATTTAGAGAGTGTTTGACTAAATTTATTTTAAAGAGCTTATAAGTTCTAGGAGTTTATAAGCTATTGTAAGAGCTTATAAGTTGTGAAAATAAGTTAGGGTTGAACTACTTATTTTTTATAGAGCTTATAAGCTCTAAAATTTATTTTTACAACTTATAAACTCTCAAACAACTTAATTTGCCAAACATTTTTAAGGAGCTTATAAATTTAGCCAAATATCCAAACATTTTTAAGGAGCTTATAAGCTTAGTCAAATACCCCTTTAGTGTGCTATGAAAAATTTATCGTTCATCTTACTTTACTACTAATATAACAAAAATATACCGAATTCTATATACTACAAGATTGTTATTTCTCAATTAATATATTTTCAATGGCATGGAACATCCATGTGTACAAATAACAATTAAAATACCATCATCATCATTATATACGCACGACAAATTCAAATTAATCTATCTATCAAAAAAATATGAACATATCTACATAATATATAAGATTACTTTTTTCTTTAATTCTGTTGAGACATCCCATGTTGTGGAACCACGCCTACGTAAAATATAGCTTTTGGCAATTAATTAGTTAATGTGTGAATGTGTGTGTGTTTTAGTTGAGATTAATTGGATAGTTAGGCCTTAATCCAAGGTGCGATTCAATGTCGGCAATGTTTAATTGAAAACCTTCCCCTTAAATGAAGTCGGCAAGAGTGGACTTCACTCTGCGTGTGTAAAAAAGCCCATATCATTACTTTTGGTTCGTTTAAAGTTTTAAAGTTCCTTGCTTTGTTTGGCTAGAGAATTCTTTTTAGATCAGATACATCTCTATTTCTTTTTCCGGGTAATCTTTCTAATTTCTACTATTTCGTTTTGACTTCGTCTCTAACCATCAAATAAAATGTGAATAATTTGAAAATCAAAAGCTTAGGATTAGAATGGTAAATTTTCAATCAAAAAAAAAATTAATCTAATTAAACACGAACTGAATAAACCGACAATCCAAACAGATCGACCACAAACCGAGCGAGTTGACTCAATTGACATCATGCTCTCTTATTTCTATTGTTGGTGATGCTCTGAATTGTTGTTGAGTTATGAGTGGGTCTTACATTAATTATGAATTCATTTATCATTTTCACTAGATTTACCTGCGCGCGTTGCATTGCCTATTGCGACAATAATATTTTATTTTTAATGCTTGAAAATTAATGAAATTATTTACATCATATAAAATAATATATATATAATGAAAAAATTAATTATAATTAATTTCATATGTGTTAACTAAAATTAAACTCGACACATATGTATTCTCAAATTGATTGTTTAAAATTAATTTTCATGTATTTAATATGTTACTGATATATTAATTTTTAAATTAAAATAATATATCTAAATGTCTTTATATTTGTAATATGACGAATTATATAAATTCATAATTTATACATAATACAAATTAACATATAGAATTAATTATATTATAATCAGCATCCATATGCATATTATAGGGTATTAATATTGAATATTAATAATTCACATTTCAAATTATAAATCAAAATTAACATGCATTTACTACAAAATAAAATAAAATATTCTCTAAAAAAAGTAACATAAAAAATTTCATTTTCCAATAAAACGTACGTAGTGCTAATGTTGTGTAAAATGACAAACACAATTTATATTGCGCAAGTGCACGCAATCGACAAGTAATATAAGGAATTATTCTAGATTCGTATCCACAGGGAATGTAAATCAGTACTTGCACACGTTCAACTAAAAAGAAATAAAACGACAGGAATTTAAATCAATAATTTAGATTTTTCTACACTAGATTCCAACAATGCAAGCAAAAATAAACAAGACCAAGGATCATAATTAAAGCAACTAAATACTGCAAACTGAAAATTAACAAGATCAGGAACCAAAGCAAAGGAAAATAATCAGATAATCAATAGATTTAAAATGAACTTGGGTTCGGAATTCCTTCTGCCTGTTCACAATTGCGCAAACTTTGCTACAACATTTCATTAGCAATTAGTTACAGTGGCGTAATTCTCAGATTTAGCATACGAGTTTTCCAACACCTATGCATTAAATTAAATCAACAGAGCTCATATATTCATATACCAAGCTAAATTGAATTAAATAACAGTTTATCACCAATTATCCACGCCACACCAGATTAATGAATATTCCTATACAAAATCAAACTAGTGCTCATTTAACATTTTCCAACATCAATAACATTTCCAGAATTATTAATGTCTGAATCCTCATAATATGCTGGCCAAACATACAACAAAGATAGAACAAGTGCTGTTAAATGAAAAGAACTAAAGAGCATCAAAAATCAGAGCTTGATTCTCATTAAATTAGGCAAAAGTCATCCCAAACCCAAGTCTCTACAGATTTAGTTCATGGAGGAAATAAAAACTGAAAGTAAACTGTTGTTCATCATCTTCAAATGAAATAGAAGAAGGAAAAGGTTGAATATGATTGCTGGATCGTCTTCTTCCTCAGCTCTTTTTCTCCTTCTAGACATGAGCTCCAATCTTTTCTCCCATGGAGATTTCTTCTTCCAGTTTTTGCTCCAGCATCCACGCTGCCCTCCTCAGAATATCATGTTGTCTCTAGACTCTCTCTTCCTTATGTGTGTATTGCGGCTGCTGCCTTCCCTAGCTGCTAGGTTACTCCATATAGAGGACTGAAATTACAGAGTTGCCCTCCAAAAGTTCACTAAAGTCAGCTCTCTTTGTCTTTTAACTAGGGACAACTTCTCTTTCTTTTGCTGCAGCCATCCAGTCAGCATACTTTCCAGATTTTGTCTCCTTTCATACTTAAAGCATACACAAAAGTGATATTATCTCTTCTCCTCACGAGTTAGCTAAACACAATTAAACTAATACCAACTAGAGTTGCAACAACAACAATACATCACCAAAAGAAGTAAAAACTAAGAAATAAATGGGATAAATAATAACTCTTTTCAAGAGTTATCAGCTAAAAATATATGGACTAATCAATAAAAATTTATCTACATTTAGTTATTATTATTATGATAACATAATTAGGAAGACATAAGATTAGATGTAATAAAACCTAAATTATACATTGAATTAATATAAATATCACTTCATTTAAATTACATTAGAAAAATATTGAACATATAATATTACAAATAAATGAAAGAAAAAAATAAAGCAATTTCAACCAACTAAATTTATAGGTCGAAATGAAATGAATAAGCAAAGTATTAACTTAACATGATAATGGTATTATTAATTTAAATTTTAAACATTTTTTTAGATTTATAGGCTCAAAATTTGTCTTACATGTGTTAATTATTTTCGATATTGTTTTCATTTAGAAAATATATAATGAATTATTAGTTTAAATTCAATATTTAAATTAGAGTGATAGTACAGTACGATCGATCAAATAATTATTCTTTCATAAAATATTTTAAATAATTATTAAAAAAAAATATTCAATTACAATTAGAAAAATTATATAAATATATGTATATATATTTAAAAAAACGATATTAGGTTAGTTTAAATTCAAAAATTTAAATGGCAATACAATATCATTTTGAATGGTAATAATAACATTCTTGAAAATAGTATTAATTGTAATAATTGTACTCTTGTAAATAGTAGTTAAAAAAAGTAAAATAGTAAGTAATATTGTACTCTTGAAAATAGTAAAAGTATTAAGATATACTAGAATAAAAATAAATAACTTTTGCATGGGTCATGCATTATCAAGTTATGCAAAAAATAAAATTTTTGAAAATAGTAAAATTGGAATGCATTTGTTAATAAATAAAATTGCATTATCAAGTTATGCAATAATATATTACGTGTAATGTATCATAATAATATGTAACATGCATAGATTTTAGTTTTCATATAAAACTCTTTTCTAACCGAATTCTTCTCTCATATATATATATATATAATAAAAACTAGATTAGGTTATACACGTGCATAGCACGTGGGTTGCATTAGTACTAGAATAAAAATAAATAACTTTTGCATGAATTATGTAAAATTAGGAGGGAAAAATCATGATTTAGGCCGGAAAACCCTTGCTAATTGATTAGACTCTAATATAGAGTAATAGATTAAGGGCATGTTTGGTAGCCAAGATAGGATATAACATGATAAGATTAAATTTGTAAGGTGTATAAGGATTATTTTAATCTCACCCATTTCTTATGATTAAAATATATGGGGAAATAGTGATTTTGGCACGGGCCTAGTGTTTAATAGCGGGCCGACGTATTAATTATATTTGCTACCAAACACATATTAGGTAAGATAATTTAATCTAATTCTATCATATCTTACCTACCAAACAAAGCCTAAGGGAGCTACGCCTTTTGATGGGCCACAACAGAATAGAATCTGGACCCAGCCCAACTCTTTACAAACGTGTATACATATATTGTTATTTTGATCGAAAACCTTCTACTATTAGCCATTTCTAGTCACAAATAAAATATATCTAAATTGATGATATTTAAAATAAAGATTGCACTATCTCATATCATCTCTCTTTTCCTCAATTTACTTTTATTTTTTCAAATCTCTTTTTTTTTCTATAGTTCACTTAAGTGAATTATATATATTTTGTTCTTTTCCAGGTGAAATTTTGCTATAGTTTTCTCTTATTTTTCGGAAACTGCACTAAAAGGATATGATTGTCATTTTTTGATAAAAAAGTATGTGCGGTGCATTCCCATTGGCAAGAGTATAATAGATTCCAACTTGCAAAAGTTGTTATTATCTCTCTCCGGCTAAATGCAGCTATAAGGGATCGGGCACGGAGTTTAAAAAAGTAAAATATTGTGTTTTTAAAAAGTAGTAGGGGTGAATTGTAAAGCTAAAACTTTTTTTATTTGGAAAAAGTGACCATTTTTAATAGAACAATCCAATAAGAAAATGTGATCACATTTAGCGGGGCGGATAGAGTTTTAACTACTTCTCTAAGTTTTACTTATTTAAACATGTTTGACTCTTTTTTTCATGAATGTGCTTTATTAACTAAATGTGTATAAATAAGTAGAACATAAGTAGTACTCATTCCGTCTCATTTTAGTTGTCCTATTTTATTATATTAATACATTTATCTGAATATAAAACTGGACAACTAATGGGAGGGTTTAACCTAGCTAGCCATGCATGTGCAAGTAGAGTGTTTGTTTCATATGTCTTCCATTCATTCATATTCACACACAAGTCTTGTATAGTTGTGTCGTGTTGGATATACTTAATTCCCATTTCTATATTTTACTTTTTACAGTAAGAAAGGAAAACGCGGGGATCCACCATCGCACATTTTCGAAACTCATGAATATCACTATAATTCAAACCCTTACTCTTATTCTTATGTGTGTGTGTGAATATATAGAGATCACGAAAATGCTCACCCGCCCGCGACGGGCGGGGTTAATGCGCCCACGAATGATGTGGCATGCCATATAGATATATATTAAATTCTTAATATTTTTTTTATTAATTATCACTTTCCGACTAGGGTTCATTGGTTAGGGTATAGTTTAATACTATTCAATAAAAATTAATAATAAAAAATAAATTTAACAAAGAAATGAAAATATAGTAACTCACATGTTGATGTGGCAATGACGTGGCATTGCCACATCAGCCGCGGACGGTGGAGCATTACTCATAGAGATCATATTTATCTTTTTCGAGGAAATGATGGACTTTGTGTAAATGGTGCAATTATGTGACTAAAGTGGGAAAACATTAATTATATAACTTTTGAAATATATTAAATAAAGATATTAAGTAACCCCTTTTCAAAATTTAAATGAGGGGGATCTCAAGGGATGGTAATGTGTCGGATTTAAATCGGATCTAGCTTGGTTCATATTCATATTCGGAAATTTTGATTTGAGTCCAGATCCGATTCATATCTATTGGATCTTAAAAATTGAGATTCGTGTCCAGATTAATGAGATCCACCGGTTCCACGGGTTCGATTGAGATTCATGCATTTTATTTTATTTTTTAAAAATCTAAAAAATACTAAAATTGATAATAATATAAATCAGCAACAATCGATTGATCAAAATAACACTATAATTCTTTCATAGCACTATAACAATTCAAAATAAGTCTCAATTTTTTAAATAATTTTAAAATCATTGATGTGTCAAGAAGAGTTGTGGTGAAATAGATTGCAATTAAAATCAAAGTTTAAAATATTTAAGAAAATTTTAGATGTTGCACCTAATACTTTTAACATCATAAACATCTTAAAAAAAGTTCAATAAGTAAAAAATATTTAGAGTTGCATTGAACTATATTTAAAATAATGTAGATATTAATATATATATATATATCATAAATAATTAAATAAACGGGTCTATTGGGTGGATATGGGTTTAAAAACGCGAACTCCAAATCCAGTACTAGAAAATTCTAAAATTTTCAGATTCGATCCGAATTCATCGGGTCCAAAATTTAAAAGATCCATATTCTCAAAAATGGATATGGATTTGCGGATTTGGATTGGATCCAGGATCCACCGCCATCTCTATTTCCGCACAAGCATATTTCAACTATATTACCAATTAAAAAATATTAGTATATATTTATTAGCTTAAAATAGAAAGTTAATGTCTAATAATATTAGTACATATTTATTAGCTTAAAATAGAAAGTTAATGTCTAATATCAAATATTTCAAATTTGATCAATTACTTTATAACACGATCTTTAAATTTATTGTATTTTCCATTTTTCTGGAAAGCCTTTCAATTTTCTTCTCAATTAGCAATGAACATATGATAGAAAAATTATAATACCTATTTTGAAAAAATACATGCCAAAAATATTTAAAATTTCAATTTACATGTTAAAAATACCTATTTTGTATGAGAATTCGAAATTACCTGTAAAAGTCAATATCTTTTTTATCTGAAAAAGTGAAAGTTTGTTAGAGAAAGTGTTGAATTTAATGTAAAAAAAATATTTTTATCTCTAACCTACTTTGTTGGACCTCTCACTCACCCTCTCCCTTGAACCTCTCGACATTTTTTCACGTATTAATTATAGATATGGAATCACATATATCATATAAGCATGAAAATGCATGGAGCGCTGGAAGAATGTGCATGGACCGCTCGGCTATACACGTGTGCGGTCCATACCACTTCTATTGCTATATGTTTCTTATATGTATTATTTCATAAAAAAACAAAAAACTACCAATTCTGTAAATATATATTCAAACATCACTATTTTTCTGCATTTCTATATAAGCAAAATTTTCAAGAATTTTCATGTTTTCTTATGTAATGATAATGGGCGGACACCTCAGCCCACCAAGTACCTTTTTATTCTTACAAATAAGAACGTGCAATTATTTTATAAATCTATGCGTAAAATATTGTTCTATTATTTGTAGGTATGAGCTATAATAGTTTATTGAATAGAAGACTTATAAACACAATGATCTCTACCAATGATTCTCTTTTTTTTTTTCCTGAATTCATCGTGTAATAATGATCTAGTAATATGTTTAAAATCAAATATTACAAGTCATTCAAATCTATGTAATAAAAAAAAAGTACATATACAAGTTGAGTCTGAACATATCCAAAAGACAGGCGAACGACAAGGTCTAATTCCATGTATTTTTTTGAATATTAATTTTATATTAATGTAACTTGCTTAAAAGAAAAAACTAAAAGGAGACGTTTCATATACGAGATCTATATATATGTAATATAGATGACATTATCAAATATTCCAAATGTGTGTAATATATATACACATGTATAATTCCATAGTCGTCAAATAAGATGGACTAAATAACAAAAAAAAGTAGGAATAAGAGTTAAAAGAATTCGTTGTTAATTACACAAGTTGGTGCAAGACATGCATGTTGCCAGCCAATAATCATACTTAAATCCAAGTCAACCTTTCCTTCAATATCAAACTCACTTAGCCTAGCTAGCTAGTCGTCGATATATATTTTTTTAATTTTCTTTTTTATTTGTCTAATGTATATAAATATTTGTATTTTGTCCGCCGATAACTGTTAGCGTTCTAAATAATAGCCTCACCTCAAGTTTTTTTTTTAAAACCATCAAAAGATATGTATAAATTAATAAAAACTATGGGGATTATAAACAATACTTATTAATATGGTAAAAATAGAGCACAAGGTAAAACCAAATTTTATACTACACACTTGTATTATATAGTTATACCTAGCTAGGGGCTTATATATACTAGCTGGAATATATAGAGACTGACAGACGACATAACCAAAAATTGAAGTATCTACATAAATATATATCTAGCTAGGTTTTATCTCATTAACTCAATTAAGATTGGACAGTGAGTTGCTCATACAATATAACCGAAACCAACCATGTATTTTTAGTAGTTTTGGATGATTTTGACGACTCTAATTCATAACATTCCAAGCGTAATTACAGTACTATTAGTCGATCGTAACATGTATTTCGACATACATATATATATGTATGTATGAATGCACCAATTAATATATCACTGTCGACACTTAATTAGCTGCAACTAATTCCATCCTCACAATTAAGCTAGCTAGCTCATATATGAATCACCTTCTTGAACGATGGCTTCTAGTTAGCTAGTCAACTATCTACCAAATCATTCGAGTATATCGGATTATTAGCGGAGACTATCAAATAATTAGTCAAAGTCAACCATCTTATTATATATTCATATCCTTGCCTTCTCAAATATACTACTCACTAGCAAAGATTCAAAGAGTAATAATAATAATAATAATAATAATACAGTACGCATCCAAAGGTCAACCCCATACCTCCCCAAGAAAACACCCACTCCCATCCCATCACATCCCTTCATTCCTTGAATCAAGCTGGCTACGCCAGGACTTGGTCAAGTACCGTTTATTCATATATAATCAAATCTCTATAGTCGAATACCAACTTAGTTATCTCCCAAATCTCTTCAATTCAGTCCTCAGATCACCCATGGCCACCAACAACATTCTCTCTCTTGCCATCTTCTTCATTCTATTCTTGATTTCTGCCAACGGTAACTAGCTATACTACCTCAATTAATCCATCACTAACATTAGTTTTACTTATTCTTTCTGGACATGACTAATTGTTGTGCATGTATGGTTGGTGGATTAATTCAGCTGGTAGGACGTTGCACAAGGAACTCAAACTCAATGTGGTTTCCCGAGCCACTGCAGCTGATTCTTACACTACTAATTACACAGACGGTATCTCTCTCTCCCCCTCTCTCTCTCTCTATATTGCTTATCTTTAAGATTAAAACACTACTTACATATGTTTATTGCTCTTTTGAACTAAAATAAATTGTTCATTTCGGTTGGCACGGTGCATCGAGAGGGAGAGTAACATGCATGTACTAGTTAGTTATATACGAGCTAGATAGCTAGATGAATGTCATGTAATTAATCACAATCTGTGCTATAGAATAATATAACCAATATCCAAATTTTCACTAAATTAAAATTGGGAACTACAGTATTATGGTAAGTGTGTGTGTTTAATTTCAATAACGTTTCATTTGTCCCGTACAGTAATGTATATAACTCAAACGTCAAACTAAAGAATTCCATCCATCATATCTGCATGTTGTTCCTCTCTACTCTTCTCGATGCTTTCTTTTTTAAATATAAAATTTATAATAGGTATGGTATATGTTCTCCAAATTAATATTTTGAAGACTGGTGGATCGTATACATGTTATTGGTAGTAACACATGTATTTGATATTGATTGATGCAGTGGTAGGGTTGAGTATAATAGTCTCAAATTTTCCATCACTGCAAGAGCTCAACGAAGATCCCTGCGTTTCTCCCACATGGACTTGGATTGAATGTAATACTGATCCTAGGCCACGTGTCATTGCTTTGTAAGAACAATTCCCACATCCTTATGTAATCTTTTATTGTATACGTCTTTATAATTTGAGGCAGGCATGCAGCTGGTGCGTTTAATTTGAAATTATTAATTTGGTTATTTTTATTACTGATACATGAGAAAATGAAATAAAACTGCAGGGATCTTAACAACAGACTTCTGTATGGGCAACTTCTTCTTGACTTCAGTTCTATGGATGCTCTTCAGAGAATGTAAATATATTAATTTATTTCATCATTACGTAGGTATATACCCACTATATATATATCACTAATTAATTTGTTCTAACAACCTCGAATTGCAGTGACTTATCTCAAAACTTCATTTATGGATACATCCCCTCATTTCTTGGCACAATTCCTGATCTTCAAGAACTGTAAGTCAACGCCCAATCCTCGTCCATAATGTACTTCCTCCGTCCCACTAAACATGACATTTTTTTTTTCGGCACGGTTAGTAAGGAAAGTATATAAAGTAGTGTAAAAGTGATAAAAGTAGTAGGATCCACACCTTTTTTAAGAAATAACATTTTCTATTTATGGAATATATCATTTTTAATAGGACATATCAAAAAGGAAAGTATGTCATGCTTAGTCATAATACTGCATAGATAATGCGGAGTCTACTCTAATATACTGTATATAGCCATAGCCTATAGGGAACGATCAAAATAATGAATATATATACTGTATAGGAATCAATACACTAGCTATTACCTTTAGCTAGTTCTTATATTGGTGAATTATATGTTGATGTTTTTGTTAATTAAAATGTATCATGTATTCGTATCCACATTCATCATAATTTATTTCTTCCATTTTCCATGAACAGGAACTTGGCATATAATTATTTCACCGGATCCTTACCGAACTCAATAGCATGCAACGATAAGTTGAAACTAAGGTAATCCCTCTTCCCCAAAAAGATTTTTTTTGAAAAAAGAAAAACATGATCAGTAGTACTAATCTCAGTAGTGAATATTAATTATTCCAATCTCAGTCTTACCGGCAACTCGGGAGCAGTAGACGCCACGTGTTCAACGTCCAATGACTCTCCGGCTTCACCGGCAAATGGCGGAACCTCTGGAGGCGGTGGCAGTGGTGGTAGTGGCGACAACTTTAGTGTGGAAGTTCCATCAACAAAATCAACAAAAGGAAAGAAAAAGAAGAATAATATTGGTGGAATATTGGGAGGGAGCATTTCTGCCTTTGTAGTATTCTGGGCTGCTATTGGAGGTTATGCTGTGCATCGCCACAAAGCCAAAGCAGCAGCTGCCGTTTCTGAAGCTCAAGCTGAAGCACCCTCCACCAAGCAACCTGCTGGTAATTAATTTGCTTATTATTAATTTATTATTTAATGCATGCCAATTAATTAATTCATTTCCTAACTTACATGCTTGATGCTTTTGTTTAGTTGACTAGACTATATAATTTATAAGTAGCATGCATGCATATGAAATATGTATGAAATTGATAACGATTGTTTAATTTTATAGGGGCGACGGGCGATACACCCATGGAGGAGGTGCCCATCAATGCTCATCCTGCTCATATGAGCCCATCACCATCTTGAGAAATTTTCCTCCTTCTTCTTCTTCTTCTTCTTCATTTTCTCGACAATTTCTATTTCTTGTAATTTACTTTATTGTTAATGAGTATTCTTTTGTGGAGAATGAATTTTAGGATTAATAAGAATTTATAACCGAGTTTTAGTATTAAGTTATCACAAAAATATCGATCACCACTTAACCGAAAGGATCATATCCAAAGATCATTTGAATTCCATACTAGCTACTAGCACGAGGATCAGAATATTAATAAAGCATTGATCAATTAATAAAGAGAGATTCTCAGAATAACTCGACAAGCATGACCTACGAACTTATTATCTAATATTGTAAATTTACTTGTTTGCAAATTTTTAGGATGGTCGGAGATGAGATCACACCCAAAAGTTATAGCTTATTAGGCACATATAGTGCTGCAGTCTGCAATTATCGAAAAATTGTGCAGTTGCTCATATTTTAATCATTATATTCTCTAATATCCAAATGGTCAACCATATTATCTATAAATGAAAAGAGTGCATATTGAAAAATAAATAAACGCACATAATGGTTACAGCATGAATCAGACCTGTTTCACAAACTATATTTTTCTCAATTTCTTCCTTTCCAGGTGAATTTTGAGCAAAACTTAAAACTTTAAAAGTATTTACTATCAGTCAAAATTAAAAAGTTTAATCTAAACTTAAACTATCAGCCACATATATAAACTTATTAGCTTTCTACTTAAAAGTGATGAGACTACAATAGCAAGAGACGACAAATATCAATCACATGTGCAATTGAACCTGTTACTCCATATACATATACATTTAAAAATAAAAGTACCCTCTTTCTCTCTCTCACACACAGATGCAATAAATGACAGGAATGACCTTATCTTCAAACTCATCAATGGCGTTCAAATGGAGATAGATAATTACCCAAAATCAAAATATGTGAATTGAAATTTGCAACTGCTCTAGCTCTATAGAATCTTACTCAATTGGTTAATTAGAGTCTCGTGTTGATAACGTGTTGTAATATCAGATTTTTTCGGCCCTACGAATCATCTATGTATAAACTGAGAAGAAGAGATGTAGAGAAAAGAAAATAAACTCGGCGCATGTAAAAGAAATTGTAGGGTTGAAACCCTAAAAGTGTATTCTTATTTATATATAATGTTCACTTTACAAGGGATACATGTAATTAATAAAAATATACTAATGTTTTAAATAGTAATGTCCACATAAATAATACTCCATCCGTTCCTACTTACTTGACGCGTTTTCTTTTTTGGGACGTTCCGGTATACTTGACACGTTTCCTAAATAGAAATAATAAGGGGTTCTAATCTTAACTTCAACTTAACTTAACACTACTAATTAAGCTAATCTGGGCTTAATTAACAAACAAAAAAAAATGGCCCAACCCATACCCCCATACCCATTTTTCATTTTCATTCTATCATAAATCTATCTCCCTCATGCCCGCTACCCACCTTCTCTTCGACGAAACCCTAGACACTTATCCTATGTTGGAGATCCAACTCCATCGTCGTTGTACTCAACCCTAGATCTATCTCCCTTCAGCCTCACTCCACCTTCGAAAACACTAGACCTATCTCCTCATTTGTAGACTCCATCGTTGATGTACTCCAAACCCTAGATATATCTCCCTCCAGCCCCGCTACCCACCTTCGAAAACCCTAGATCGATCTCTCTGCCCTCCTCTCTCTGCCCGCTTCTCTCTGCAAAACCACATGTGGAAATGGAATCCTTCTCCAATCCACTTTCTCACCACGGCTGTGTTACACCACCTGCGAGATTCCCACCTAAACGGTGGAGCTCTCTTCGCCGCCCCCTAATTATGATGAAGGAGGAATCGAGCGATGGGTTTTGCGGTAGCGAGAGAACCCCATGCTCGCCCACCTCTAAACGATCCCTCTTTTTCCACCGCAACCACCCATACCCAGCACAAGCACAGATCCTTACTGGATTTGGGCCGGGCTTCGTCCCTTGTATCCCATCTATTCCCAAAGCCTTGATAATCTCTCATATTCCTTCAAAGTTGCCCATCTCAATTAAGTAGTGCTAACACTCTTTAGTTAGCTCAAGTAGAACCTCTAAGCTAATTGACAAAGCCTCAACCCTTCTCAATGCATCATTTCCTATATGTGGAATCTTGTAACTGTTTTGGCCTTTAACTTTCATGATCTCCATCATACAGCCCTGCAAACTTAGAAAAACTTTATCTAAAGTTAGTGGTGATAGAGTATTGAATGAGTTTTGGATTGCATTCATCATTTCTTCCACTGTTTTGCAAGTTGTCTCAAGTTGTAAGGACTGAATAGTCCTAAACCAACCTAGATCATTAACATTTGTGTCCGGACTGTTTGGTGGTTGTTGCACTAGTCTGATATTGAAACCATTTTGTGTTGCAGCAGCCCTAAAATCTAAGTCATCATCCTTTATGTGTGGCTTTGGGTTATCTTGTTGAATCAATATGTGCTTTGATGCACCAACTACTTGTTCATTATTGCTGGTATTGTTTGTCCATTTAATGCAGTCCATTAAATGCTAAACATAAAGGTAAGTTGGCAATGATGAAGATATATTCTGAGATGTAAAACACTCTAAACTCATTGCATTCAATGTTGTGCATTATGTTCCCAACTTATTTGTAAACTGTAGTACGTGGCGTTGTTGAGTCCAGACCCACTGTCCGATAAAGGGATTCAGTATTAGGCACGAGGAATTTTTCCAGCCAATATACTTACAGTTTATTAAATAAACTAGTTCGCAAGAGTACGAATTCGTTGTATAAAGGTAAGTTGATCCTAAGTCGTATTCTCAAGGAAGGCTAAGCAGGGCTTTATTTATGATGCAGAACAGAAAGCAATTAAAAAGAAGGGTTTGGATTCTATCTAGGCGAATTAAAATAAAGAATTTAAAATACGAATTACCTAGGCAAGAATTAAGAAAGCAATTAAATTCTAAATCTAAGAACGAAGAATTAAAGAGACTGAATCTAAACATGCCTTGAATTGATTGAATAACATGATTGAAAGATTTAAATTACTGAATTGAAAATTAAACAATAATAAGGCAGAAAGGAAATAAATCATAAAGCGATAAAGAAAGCAATTAAAGAACTCACTGATTGAACGGAAAAATACTGCATTAAAATACTCCGGGTTTGAATCACGAATGAATCCACAACTGAATTAAAGAAGAACGAGAAATAAAATCTAGACTAAGTGTTTTCTCTCATGGTCTAAACCCTAGACTAGAAAATAAAAACGTGAAGTAAAACTGGTAGAAGAGTGTCCATCTGAAAATCACGCGGAGGAGGTTTAAATAAGAGAAGGAAAATCCCGTCGAGCTAGCTAGCGCTCGCTAGCTTGGCTCTCTGATGAGTCATCCAGCGCCAAGGGGTAGCGCTCGCTAGGGGGTAGCAAGCACTACCCCAAAGTTCTGTCTTGGCCAGCGTGCAGGGTCAGCGGTCGCTGGGGGGTCAGCGACCGCTGGCCCCCAGTTCTGCCCGCACCCAGCGAGCGCTAGGGGGCTAGCGACCGCTAGCCCCCAGCTCTGTCCCTCCTCGTTTGCATGCGCCAGCGAGCACTGGGGCCTAGCGCTCGCTAGGCCCCCGCTCTGTTCTTTCTCTGTGCGATGAGCTATTTCTTTCTTCCTTTCTTCGTCTTTTGGTCTTGTTTCTTTCTCGAGCCTCGTTAACTCTTTTATGACGATCTTTACCTACAATGTAACATAAAAAGGACTCAAGCATCAACTTGATCGACAATAATAAGCGATATTATGGATTAAATTACGAGAGAAACTCGACCAAAAATAGATAAAACACATTAAATGCTAAACATAAAGTTAAGTTATCAATAATAAAGCTATATTCTGAGATGTAAAACACTATAAACTCATTTCATTCAATGTTGTGCATTAAATACAACAATTTGTAATCAATATCTGGTTTATCAAACATCATTTAACTACAGTTTTTGTGACTGAATCTATGGATTTAGTCTCTAATGCTCCTCTTGGCCTGTGTTTGCTTCTTCTCTTTGCTGCCACTTGTTTGGTGAATGAGAATATCCCAATTTTCCCATCAAATAACACTTCACCATATTCTGCAATATGTGGCCTGCAACTGCACACATGAACATTACTTTATGAATGAAACCTTTATGCTTGCATGTTTTATGTGGCTCTAGTTCTTGAGGTGCTAAGTAGAACCCCCTCTTATCTGTTGTAATGAAGAACCATTTCTCATCAATATACACCACATTGTGCATGTTTCTAAACCTTAACCGATTCAATATTGAATCGAGCTCTATAGACTCGAGACTAAATAGTAGTCGTAGTAGCTTATTCGGGGCTGTTAAGTCGGGCTTCAAAGTTGAAGTGCGAGCTCTGAGATGCCCTAATTTGACCCACCTCCAAACACTTGTTGAACCACACTTTAAACCCAAAGCAATAGATCTCAAGCTACCTCTTTAAATTAGCTCAAGAGAAGCCAAAACATCAAGGTCAAGTAGTTTAGGACCTGTTTTTTTTTTCTAAGTTTCTTACCACTTTCAACATGTATAGCTAATCATTCACTTCTTTGTTGTTTTGCAGCACTCCAAAGACGACTAACAGTGGATCTCGACACTCCGAAATTCTCCTCGGCTTGCTTCATTCTCCCCCGTTGCTGCTGCCTTCAAGAACGAACTACACTATAAGGTTTCTCTCTTTAGTAGAGAGATCTTCCTTCACCATTTTAATTTAAGAGTGTAGCTGTAGAATGTTTTTAGCGATGAAGAATCTGAAATGATAACCTATTGTTGTGTAACTCTTTATTTAAAGATTGTTTATGGTGGGAAAGTTGAAGTTGTAAAACATTTGGTTTGATTTTGATGAAAATATAAATTGCCGACTAAAATTTGGGTTTGGTTTGAGTTTGGACAACTTTGCAATCAAGAGTTTCACTCCTTTTCATTGTTTAGCAAGTTTTAAAATAATTTCTATATTGTTTAATTTATGTATTGTTTAATATTTCTTAATTCATTTAATAATTAATTTGAATTTTAAAATTATATAAAAAATAAAAATGAATTTTTTTATTCAGTTAATTAATTAAAAAAATTTAATTAATTCAATAAATAATCAAATTAAAAAATGAATTTTTATTATTATTGATTTTAATAAACATTAAAAAAATCGTTAAATAACTCTAACACTACAAAAAAACATTAAACTGGCGACGGAATGGACGACGGACTGACGACGGACTACAACGAATTTGGCTAACGACGGACTGAAGACGGACTAGCGACTGTTTTTTTGGTGCGTAAGTTGGCGCCAAAGTTAACAACGGACTGGACGACTGGATGATTCACGGTCGTAATCCAAGGTGCGAGATTGACGATCCTCTGGGTGTCACAGGTAGCCCCGTGGCCCGGGTTCGAAGGAGCGCCAGCATATGATCTCAAGGTCCGATGCATCCTCCAGAGTACCGGGATGTTGCTGAGGGGGGGATTGTTGGGAAGTGGACTCCAGCACCTCCCGGAGGGGGGGTCCTCCGTGTATCGTACACTAGAGAACTTATGGGAGTGCGGCCTGCCTCAGTCGAAAAGGGCCTGCACTACCATTGTTGACGAGAGGTTAAATGAATTGATTAGTACTACTCATACCAACATGGTGCATCATCTTTTCAGGTGACCCCTTAGTAGAAACACGATGCAGTCGACATAAATGAGTTGTATCTGGAGGTTCTTGGCGGCCCGGACAAGAAGAAGAGAATGTTCGGCATGGGAGGCGCCGCGAAGGCCTTGAGAGCATCCAGATTCGGGGGATCGTCATCCACATCACGAGCAGCCAGAGACGAGGTTGAGGAGCTGCGGCGCCGATTCGAGGAGCAAGAGCGCGAGCGCCGACCTTGCTGAGTAGCAGAGATTGGCTGAGCAGAGCAGCAGAGATTGGTTGAGCAGATGGCGCTCATGCAGACTCAGTACGCCGATGTGATGCGGTGGATGTCTCAGCAGCAGGGAGGAGGTAGTGCTCCCTCCTTTCCCTCTTATCAATCTCCCCCGTCTGATGCCCCTCTCTATTTTCCTTCTGATTATGATTCGTAGATGCTATTGATACACTGATATTGTTTGTCGTGGGATACTATTGATACATTATATTATTTGTTTTTTTACTTTTAACATTGTGGTTTATAAATTATATGAAATGCACATTCATTTTGAATTTCAATCGATTTGTTCAATTTTAAATTATTGTTCAATGTTCGATTATATTTGTATTGTTTGTTGTGACAGGTTTTAAGTTATGGATAATAAAAAAATAAAATTAATTATTAAAAAAATATATATAACCTAACGACGGACTGGAATCCATCGTTAGGTCAACGGTCAACGACTTAACGACAGATTCCAGTCCGTCGTCCCTAACGACGGATCTTATCCGTCGTTAACTTTCCGGTACCGTCAACGACCACCGGGAGAAGATGACGACGAAATTACAGTCCGTTATCCCTAACGACGGACTCTCTTTTCCGTCGTCCGCTGGGCTCACGACGAACGAAATACAGACGGAAAAAATCCGTCGTTAGTCCTTCGGGATGACGGATTTCCTTTGTTAAAGACTGATTTTTCCGTCGCCAATAACGCATTTGTTTTAGTGTAACCACAACATTTAAAATGTCTTAATTTTCTTGCAACAAAAAAACGTGTCAAGTAAGTAAGGAAGTAATATTTATAACATTTCTTATATTTTTGTAGAATATCTGGGATTAATTAATAAATTCGTAAAAGCAAGCAAAACAAGAAAATCAACACTAAATACTGCGACCCGAATAAACTCACAGTAATCAAATCCTCAACAGCCTCATCTTCCCAACTCCTAGAACCATCCCAACCCCACTGGAACCGCGAATTAACGACTTCGTACTCGATCAGAAAATCTCTGCCGTATCTCACCACCGCCGCCACCTCACTCAGCTTCTCCCCCACCTCTGCCGACCCACACGCCTCCAGATCCGTTGCCGCTGCGCCAATCCACGCTGTCATGTCGCCCCGATCGTAGCTGTCCACATCCGGATCGATCCGCAACATCTCCAAAATATTATTGAGTTGACCCCTCGCGTGACTCAATGAACTCAAGCAGTTACTCGGCCCGCGCACGGATCGAGCGACGCTGTTGATTTTAGTAAGGGAAAATTCTAGAGAGAGGAGAAATATATGGTTAGGGTCGGCGTTGGGAGAGTGAACGGTTGCGGAGGAGATGGAATCGATACAGGCAATAGCGGCGGCTCGGTGTTTGAACGGCGAACAAAATTGAACCACCGCTCGATTCGATCTGCGTGATTCGTCGGTGTTGAATTTTTGGACGAGGGAGGTGATTGTTCGGCCAGTGATTAGAGCTAGTAAGATGATTAGGGAGAAGAAAATGATGATTAGTACTTTGTTGCGCCTGCGAATTGATGCGAGCTTGTCCTCTTTGAGAAGCAGCTGATCTGAAGAATCCATGGTTGCAGCTTGCAATTGCTGCAGCAAGAATACTTTATGGGAGTGTAGTGTGGAGAGTGAAGTTTGGGTTCGAATTTTGAATTTAAGACAGAAGTCATGATTATTTCAAGACTGAAGTCATTTGGGAAAGGATTAGGAAATTCATGTTAGGGTTAACTCCACTTGTGTTTAATGGTCGGTCAACTCTGCACTTGGATCTGGGACCCACTGCGGACATTTGATGCCACTGGAATGTGAGTATCCTAATCTAATATAATGATTCTAATAATCTAGTAATCTCTTATAAACACTACTTAACTCATTGCCTTTGGAAATTATATGATCTATGCATAATATATCACTAAAACAAGGACCACTAGGTCACTAACATAGCTATGACAAATTATGTAGGTCCCACTATTATCGTGTTGATTCAATACGATCTGATTGTTGAAGTCAAAAAAACAAAATTGAATTCCACTCGTAAAGAATATGATCAATTTAAAAATGGAAACGATACACATTGATTAAAACCATACGCATATGATACGATATTATGATTAAAATATAAATTTCATAATCTATTTTGGAAACTAAACAATTGATCATGAATAGGCTATTCCTTAATTGAATTAGCCTTTTAAATTTGACGGATAGACATGCTGAATGTGTAACTAAAAAACAGAGAAAGGTACAATTAAGTTACAAATTTGAGACTAACTAGAAGGTTTATTATATAGTGTGTAAAGTAAAACATGTAGGCAGAGTTATTGGGCTCAAGACCTTTTTCATCACGCCGAGTTCCAGAACTGATAAAACGAACAACACTAAGCCAACACAAGCTATTCTTTTATTTGTTTATTTTTTAAGTCGACAATATGTTAAAATTCCATTTAGTGCATATATTTAGATGATAGAATAAAAATAATTGCCCATGTGAAAAATATGTAAATAGTGAAATTTGTTAATTTTTGTATAATTTAAGGCTCAATTAATGTGCACCTGAATGCATACAAATACAATACATTACATTATTTAATACATTCAATATAGTAATATACCTTTATTTTATTTTTTATAAATTAAAATTTTCATTTGAACGCTATATCGAATTAAAATTTTGATCTCGTTTTCATTACTCATAAAATATAACAGATGTCAAATAGTGACAAATGGTAGGAATTAAAATTATGTATATAGATCGCCAAAAGAAAATTAACAGTTATGTTACTACTGTTGGATTAATTTTTTATTAATCATAAAGTGGTGATATATATAATTAAATAATATGTTAATTATTATTATATAATATTCTTACATGTAATTATAACAATCATTGAGGGAGTAATTTATAATTACGATAAAAATATATTAAATATATAAAGGAATGAATAGTCCTCATAAAACAGAACCTTACTCTGCGTTATTTCTCCTCCATTAAACTTAACTTGAAGGAAGTATTTCTAGAAGATCCATCAAACATCCAAACCACATCAAATCCTCTAATAATTTAATCCATGGCGCATCCTGATTATGTTTCTTTAATTAATCCTCATATAATGCTTCAGATAAATTATGCTAGATATTCATATTTAGAATTTAAAGTTTTCGCTTTCTGTATGTTAGAATCCTAAGTCCTACAACTACATCTCTGTATATGGAAGGTATGCGATCTTATCACTCAGTAGAAGGAAATTATGCAATCGAGCATTGAAGCCACTAATAAATACATTAAAATATATCTTCAGTTCAAGTCTTATAAACCTATCATGGTTTTATTTTATTAATAACACGTGATGCATATTATATATATATATATATATATATATATTGAATCATATAAAAAATTCAAGCGCGAGAAATGAAAAAAAATTAATAATTTATTTTAACAAATCAATGATTATGATTTTATGTGCAAAGTAACTCACATTTATAAAAATCAAGTTACTAAAATAAAGAAAATAGTTATATTATTTTGAAACCTAAATTCATTTTCATTTCTCAAGTATTAATATTTTTTCTCGTATAAACCTATAAAACTCTATAATTATATATACCTATATATCAAAATTGAGAGCACAAGTGCATAAAAATATCTACAATTTCTCTCCATTCAGTTCATTTCGAAGCCCATTTAATTTGAACCGAAAATTACCAATAAACTTAGCCATTTAAATTAGAACTATATATAGCAACAAATCACATTTTTCTATAGTTTTCAACCAAATATAGCAATAGCAATAGACTTCACCTTTTTTTGAATTTTGAATTTGAGACCTCTCGTCTCTCTTTATTTCTCTCTCGTCTCTCCTTTTTCACTTTCTCTCTGTGTATCTCTATTTCCAAGAGCAAGAATGCTGGATATCTGCTTTTGCATGTAGAAACCTTGAATTAACTGTTGAAGAATTTCCAGAGGGCTTGTTCGTTTCTTATTCATATTTGATTTTCTCTCTTTTTAATTTGAAAAAAAATGGCAGCAAATATAGGGATTATGGATAGTGCGTACTTCGTGGGGAGGAATGAGATTCTTGGCTGGATCAACGACAGGCTTCAGCTCAATCTGACTCGAATTGAAGAGGTAAAATAATATAGGCGGTGGTAATTAATAAATAAAATCCATTCCCATCGAGATTTGTTTTGTTTCAGAAAACTATATTGTTAAATGTGGCTATTTCTATGCTTCTATTTAATTCTTGATTCGCTTATGAGTTTTCTGGCTGAAATTGTTTGTGAAAATTATTTCAGTTTGAGTTTTCTGATTTTATCTTGTCCTGGTTTAATTTGACTTAATGTGCTATGCTGTATTCTGTGAAGTATGTAAAAGAAGCGAATTTATATCATTTTTGTTTTTGTAAAATAGGAGCCCCTTTTGATAAAAATGTGATATTTGATGTTTTTTTTTTTATTTTATAATTTGTGTTTTTGTTGCCATGGGACCTCTTTGTTGGTCAATGTATTGCTTTTAGGGTTAAGCTGATACTCGAAATCCTTCTATTAGTCTTTACCATTTTCCATGCTGAGAATGTCTATGAGAGTTTCACAGGGTAGAATTTTCTTAGGGATTTTGTTCAATAGGTATGTAGCTTGAAAATGCAAATATAAGAGAAAAGAAAACACCGATGTTAGTGACGGTTTCTACGTATCTTATAAATGTAAGACTTATTGTACTATAAATGTTACTGCAGGTTGTACTAGATTTACATATTAAGTTGACATTGTTCTGATCAGCTGAGTGCGTGAGGCAATACTTTTGATTCACATACATCAACTTGCGTGAGACAAGATTTGCTATCCTTCTATGTAGTTAGTCATGTCGTGACCTAGATATTGATTGGTTTAGAAACATCTCGACGATTATCTTGTATTCTGTTCTGCGTGCTGTATTGATGTTAGTGGATTTGATAAACATATATTAGTGGCAGGCTGGCAGCTTCATCCATGCTCATGTTGTTTGAAATTTGAAGATTTGGGTTTAAGATGCAATTACTGTTGTTGAAGCTGTCTGAAACAAATTTTGCAGAACAAAAGAAAACCTTCTCCTTTGAAATAATTGGTTGCTTCTCAAAAATTGGATACCCTTTATATAGGTATCATATAAATATAAACACTATGTGACATATTTCTACCATCTTGTGTAAGATTCTGGAATGCTTGTTGTCCTTTTCTGTTGGCTGAAGAGCTATGTTTGGTTGATACTGTGCTATGATTCTCATTGCACTTGTTTATTCAGGCTGCCTCTGGGGCTGTGCAATGTCAGATGATGGACATGACTCACCCAGGAGTGGTTCCAATGCACAGGGTGACGATTTCATTGCTTTACTGTCTTGTTTTAACTCATGCCAATGTAAAGCAATATCTGACATCATTCAATTTTAGGTAAACTTTGATGGTAAGACTGAGTATGATTTCATTCAGAATTACAAAGTGCTTCAGGATGTTTTTAACAAACTCAAAATTGATAAGGTAATGCTTTGCTTTGTACCAATTCTTCTGTTTTCATTTTTTATCAACTCACTGGGATTACTTCTATAAGAACAATTCTCCCTAACAAAACTGTGAAGGGCTTACCTAGGAAATTGAAGTGTGATATCAGAAAAGCTTAAATATCCTGAAAATTGATGAATATTCATAATATGAGAATATACAGTAACTTCTCTGTTAATTGTCGCAGCATATTGAGGTCAACAGACTTGTCAAAGCAAGGCCATTGGACAACTTGGAGTTTCTGCAATGGCTGAAACGATATTGTGATTCTGTAAACGGGGGTCTAATGAATGAGTAACGCCTCTCTTGAACTGCTACTTTTGGACTCTCCTTGATGAAGTTCGTCACCAAACCACTCATTCTTTTTCTACTATTTTGAATTTCTAGGAATTACAATCCTGTAGAGCGCAGAACTAAAGGTGGAAATAGAAGTATCAAAGGTCCCCTAAGGAACTCTAAGTCACTACAATCGAGCAATTCTGTGAACTCTGGCTCATGCGATGAAGGTGCAGCGGTTCTTAGAAGAACTACAAGTAATACCTCTAATCTTTTTTTTTTTTTAATTTTATTTATAACTTGAGTGTTCATGTTTGATAAATTCGGATCTTCAGGCGGTGGCCCCAAGCATATGAAGCCAGGAGCCAATACCTCTTATGAGTTTCAAGCATTGACAAGAGAGGTAACACTGCTGGAATTTTTGTCATGTTATTTTCAAGAATGCCGCTATTGGCCATATCACCTTCAGTTCCTATACCTTCAATTTGCTATTTATTAACAGAAATCCTCTTCACATGAACCCTTTTCCTGTCATTGTCAGTCTCATTTGCTCTTGACTTGCATTGATATACCATTACTATTTTCTACTCAGGATAATCTGTTTGCGTTCTTATATCCTGATGGGTCTATTAACCAACCTAAGTTCTTATTGGAAGTGTTTTGCTATTTAATTTAGATATAGAGCTTTGAGTTCTAGTTTTACCTTACGGTGTTCACTTCTTTCTTTCTTATGGCGAAAGATCTAACTGCTTTCTTAAACTTTAATTTGATGAGGTTGCATTATTTCAGATTACTGATCTCAAAGTTTCAGTTGATCTTTTGGAAAAGGAAAGAGACTTTTACTTTGCCAAATTACGTGATGTAGAAGTCCTTTGTCAGACTCCTGAGATAGAAAATCATCCGGTAAGAACTTCTTAGCAAAATTTCATTTTCTTGAATTGCTATAAGTTGTGTAATGACCTTATTGTTATTAATAAATGGATCTTTTCGTAAGTTACTAAATTTTGACTGCTGGCTTTTAACTCACATGTGTAGGCCATGAACAATAATTTCAAAATTTTGCATATAACCATCGTTCTCATCTATTTGCTTATACAGGGGATGTTCTCAACTTTTGGTTTCTACGAGTAACAGCTAATTCTGTTCAACACGATAAAGATTTTACATAACTAAAGATAATAGCGAACGAGTGCTTCTTTTCCTTTGTTTTTGTTCTTCCCATTGCATTTTGTGCATGCTGGTACAAAACTCATCAGCATCCTTTATTATTGACTGGATACGATAAATAAGGGTGTCAAGAAAATGTCGATTGTTTATGCGACACAAAACAAATATTCTTAATATTAACTTCTGAACTACTCAGATTGTTGCAGGTGACACTGTTCATGTATAGCCGTAATGATATTTAGTTGACACTTTCTCATGATTAAAGACGTCTTTTTTTTTTCTTTTTTTCTTTTTGCTTTTCTGAGTATTGGCCTATGGCTCATTGGCTATTGGTGTATTTCATTTCACCTCAACTAATCAAGCTACCATGTCATATATGTTTAAAAGTTGCTATGTGAATATTCGTGACTGTGTGACGCATAATATTCCAATGAGAAGCATAAAAAGTCATTCTAATATCATAGTTTCTCCCATATTGCTTGCAGATTGCTGTAGCAGTAAAGAAAATTTTATACGCTGCAGACGAGAATGAGGATGCCCTTGCTGAAGCTCAAGAAATCGTATCTGAAATGATAAATGGAGAGGAAGCCGAGTTATCCAATGATAACTGAAGACTAAATAAAGGATATTTTTAAGTTTAGTAGATGTGCTGAAGCCTCCTGAATTTGAAAAAGCGGCACTTGGTTTTACAATTTTCTGAAAACTTATGGAATTATGAAAAAGTGTTTTGTTAGTGTGGATTTTATTGAGCTGTTTCAATTGAGATTGTTGAGGGATAGATTTGCATGAAATAGTACTATGTTGATGTACGAAATTAGATAGTAATAATGAAATGATAAAAAGAAATGAATGGTTTTAATATATGGATCACTCATTTACTTGCTATAAAGTTTGGAAAATGCAATATTAAACCATTTACTTGCAATCATTGTGTTCCTCTACTGTGTCGCCTTTAGGATACCGTAGTTTTAATTTAGTTCGGTTTTAGTGATACATCAAGCTGCGGTTGGTAAATTGCCAGTTAGAGGCGCAATAGGCTTTCGAGGCGCAATAGGCTTTCCTGGAGCTCTTTGGTATAAAAAAGAAGTTAGGTTTAACTCTAATCCGGATTTTCGGCTAATTGTTGAAGTGCAAAACATGGTTGTCATTATTGAAGAAAACTAATGAAACTATATGTTTTGTACTCATGTAATTTTGATTTTGTTTTGCAAGAATTGTTATATCTACAAAAGATAGATATGAAGGGAAAGCTTATTTAGCCTCCTGGTTTTGGTTTTGCATATGCTTTCCATCAGTGATACGTCCCTCAATGAAGGGAATGATCAGTTCTGTTGTGGTGAAATTAGAACTTATGTCGTGTTTGATTGGATTGGATGATGAACATCTTATAATCATAGCTATCTACTGCATAATGAGATATTTTTGGGAGTTAATTGTTGATTTGTTGCATGCCTAGTTTTTTGCTATATGTTTGTAAGCTGTTTCCCTTACTATCTTTTGAAGATATTCTTTTACTGTTATGCCACTTAAATACTTTGATATATCTCTGTAGCTTTCATGCGTGCTCTTGAAGAGGAAAATAGGTGATTGAAGACTGCAAGTTGTAGTATTGTCATTGATTTTATCTGCATCTTCTTGTTCTTTCGAATGTTACAGAGAGACGTTGCTTCTGCTTTCTTAGTTGTTTAGATTCCATCTTTGATTGATATAATTTGATCATGAATCGGATGTTCAGAATTAGAATGTCTTATTTGGGCTTTAGAGAGTAATGCAAATGAATGAGCATCACTAACGTCAAAATATACCCCAAAATATTCACCAAATTATAATACGTTTGACAAATATTATGTCATGCCCAGATGATCATGTTTGATGGTTTAGAGTAGAAGATGAACAACTAGGATCATCACACTTTCAGACAAAGAAGATTGAAGCCAGACTGATTCTTGACACTCCCAAACTATAAAATATGGATTGATTATCCTCTCAAGTGTACTAACTTCCTTATTTCTCTTCAATCCAATCTTGAAGCAAAACCAGTCAAATAACCCTCTAATCCATAACCTCCAACAATAGCCATGATTTGTTGCCTCCAAACGAGATCGTTTATATTTTTCTGCTTAATAGGTGCTGGAATGTTTTGAAAAAATATGATTGAGTTCTGAGTATTTGAAGTCGGTCTGCTTCATTCATAATGGTGATTAGAACAAGAGAGGGAAGTAAACTGATATCAAGATAAATTAGTGTAAAACTAGAAATGTATTTGCAGAAAACTCGATTAATGTTTTATTGATTATCTTCGATTCTTCACATAGAAAAAGCCAACTTACAACCATTACTATGTATAGCTAATATCTAGACTCTATCATAAACCAAGGGAATCAAGAATCTGCTAAATACAACCATAATAATACACATGTATCAATCAATCATTGACATGTGTCTCTCCAAAAATAGATGCAATATTGCTCTTAACAGCCATCATGTGCAGTGTGAATAGTAGGATCTGTAACATTTATTATCTTTATATTTTGGTACTAATGTTTTAATACAATACTTTCACCGTCATTTGTTTTGGAGCAATTATTCGATATTCACTTTTTTTTCTTTTTTTATCGGAAAACAGCTGCTCCAGTTTTTTCGGGTTAATTCCTAGGCTACAATATTAAAATTTGTTGGGCTCATAATATAAAATTTATTTAGTTTGGGCTTGCAATTTCTAAGATTCAATATAATTCTTGAGCTTATAACATATTATGACTTTAAAATAACTATAATTTAGAGAAAAATAAAAAATTGGAATTCATGCATAATACGTCAGTTTTTTTAAAATGGAAACCGATTCCTTCCCTAAAAAATGGATACCCTCCTCTATCTATATTTCCTTTTGAATAATGTTCACATAATTCTTCTTTCTTTTTCTTTTCGTGTTGATTAATTGTGTTCAAAATATTCTTCAATCTATCTACTGTCTTAAATTTCGTTTAAAATTAGTATCCATTCTCTTACAAGTGTGAAATGATGCATCAGTATCAACCAATCAAGACATGATCTCTTTTGTTCATTTAATAACATGGCTTCATATAAATTGAATATTTAAGTAAATTATTGTTGCCTCAACTCCAAACTTAATTAATCCGGGCGGGCCTACTTTGTTTTTATATTTGACAAATTAAGTTCCATAGTGATGTTATGAATATCTCCAAAGTGGAAAATAAGTTGTAGTAATTAAGAGTTGAAAAGGACAAGATCATGTTCACCATATGTTCGACAGAATGCGCAGAGAGAAAAAGACATCACCATGTCTGCTAAGTGCTAACTGATTAACTAAAATATCTCCTTCACCTCCACCCACCTCCTCCTCTCATTTATTTAAATTCAAACACCCAATTAATACCACTAATTATTATAACATATAGGTGTTACAAAAATTATGTCATAGTAATCAAATGAAATGAGATTAATTACTAGCCTCAATTAAAATTTATCAACATTCAATAAAACTATAAAAACGACAGAAAACAGAATAAATATAAATAACGATGATCTCATTTTATCAACATTAGGATAGAGTCTATAATGTTGTAGCTAACTATAAATAACTCTCTCAAAAATTATTATTTAATAATTATACTTTTAAATGTCACTAAAAAATTTAGTGACATAATTTTAATTTTGTGACACCCCGATACAACCCAAGTGCATGAGCCTATGAGGAAAGAATCCATCGCAATGAGGAAACCGGTTCGTGTTCAGCAAGTTCCAGCTCGACTACGTGATTAATGCTTCTGTTTGATTTGTTCTATTTCCATAAGATATTATGTTTCCTTATCAGTATATGTTTTCCTAATTTAATAGGTTTCTTGATTGTGAACTATAAAATACCGTAGGTTTATGGCTTGGTATTTTTACTGAACAATAATATTACTATTACTTTGCGGCTGCAAATATTGGAGTCTTCACGAGCTCGCATCCGTGAGATCGATTCGTCTTGAAGCAAGACGTATCACACTTATAATAGCTACACAACATGTCACTATTAGAACTTTTTTTGTAGTGTACGTTAATTTGATGTTTTAATCAAATATAATTCAATGATTGAAGTTAAAAATATGTTTATTTTTTAATTTGATATTTTAATAAAATATTATTGAATTATTGAAGAAATGAAAATAGATAGTGATTTATTTTGTATCGAAATTTGAAATAGGTAGAGTAATGGCATTAAATAGATACGTTTGATTTATTTACTGGTACCCGACTTAAAATATATGATTGGTATATTTTAGATAGGAAAAGTGAATATGCATTTTCTTATATTTTGGATATGGGTAACCGAAATTTTAACATAAGATACCCGATTCAAACCATCCAGATAACCCTACATTTTATAGATAATATATCGCATGTAGTAGTACCACATCCGTCTCACTAAAATTAGCGACTTGATTTAACCAAATTTATGAGTGTTTTTTTGTCAAATCAAATCCAAAACTCGAATTGTTACGATAGGTTCTTCAGTCCGCGTATATATATATTGCTCCATAGACAGATAAAACACTCTCATCTATAGTTAATGAAAAATAAAGGAAGAAAAATGGGAGGTCTAGTTTTGACATATATAGATTAATCCTCATGCACATACAAAACCAAAAGAATTGACGCAAGAAAAATGGTACAAGCTGCACTATATATGTATATTATACTACAAGTTACAAAGAAGTCTCTCTATCAACTCTTTTAGGCAGTGCTATTCAAACTGAGCCAGCTCATAATATACTATATATACTAGTTTGATATTACTAATATTGTTCAAATAAAGAATGGTATGTGAGTAAAAATATTTACTTTGTGTGTTGGCATACTACATTTTAAGCTACATCCCATCACGCATGCATCATGCATGTGGCCATGCACTGTCTTCATTCCTTAACGACGTTCAACATTAATCACACCAGCTGCAATATATATATATATATATAGACACTCATATATACTCGGATTAAAATGAATACCGCTAATATAATCACAAATTGAAAAGGAATACCAATATTGCTATACTCAAAAACCATCTTCACAAGTACACGGATGTTAATTTAGCGCGCGGAATTGTGGGTTAATTCGGATACCAACTCAAAATTAAATCGAGTTAAAGTCGAAAATTTATGTTGTGAAACATTTTTTTGTTTGAATAGGTTAGACCGAAAATAATATGAACCTAATAGGGTTAGTCTGAAATTTAAGTGAATTGGCCCGATAAACAGTATGAAAAATAAAATAAAAAATTATTTTTGAAATATATTTGATTTTTGTACAGTCAAAACTTGTATTTATATACACTTGTTAGTTAATCAATCGCTTAATAAAAATTATTATAACATATTTTTTTACGATATCATTATTTTTTTTCTATTTTGAATTTATTTATGTTTAATTTTAATCGTTAACTATATGTCTTAAAATTTTGGTTTTTTTCTTAAATTTTTTATTTTTACTTTTACAAATACAAAATTATAAAAAATATACATACATATAAAAATATCGTAAATATTATAACTCCATTAGCGTGATGGGATAGTCTAAAAACAGAAAATGTAGAACCAGATTATAAATTTTCAATTAAAAATTTCAAATCAATTTATTTCGTACTGAATAAACAGATAAAACGAACAAACTTAGAAATATCGTTATTCTGAAGGCCACGACTTTTTCCCCTTTTAACTTTTCTACCCATTTCCCCTTAATCTATGTAATATAAACCAACAAAACACATTAGACACATATATTATGTTTATTATTTATATCCATTTTTACATTTCAGAATTCTTTTGAAATATTGCAATTATGACATCACTAATTTTATTTTTTTCAATTGCGATATATCCATAATTTTCATTTAGGATATTATCAAACAATTAAATTGCCGGATTTTGTTGGAAGTCATATTTAAAAAATAATAAAAATAAAATTTATATTATAATTACAACATTTTTCAAAAACATTAACATAAATTTTATTTAGATAAGTAATTATGTTATATCCAACAAATTAAAGACCATTATTCACTGTTTCAAAATATCTTCTCACTTTAATTTATTTATTTTGTAAGCAGAAGTATACACATTCATTATATCACCATATAATATGAAAGTAGTTTATGAGTTTATAGTTGAGATGATTCATTCTGTTGTCCTATGACCAACATATTTTTAAGCCCTTTGAAACTAAATATATTTGTAATGGATTAATGATCATAGATCCATTCATGTACAAATCTCTCATGAAATTCATTAACAAATTCTACACAAAACATATTTGAATTCCGGTAAACAAATGAAGGTATTACATGCTTAGATCAATATGCCCTAGCTAGATATTTTCTTCTTCTTCCTTTGGTTGTAATTATTGAGAAAATGCTAACTTTATACGACATAAAAAGAAGTAGTCCGATTTCCAAATTTTTTTTGTCTAATAGGATATAATATTATAAAGTAGTGGTGCAACATCCAAGAAAAGCAGTTGGGCATTGTCATGCAAGTTGGGATCCATTAAAACCATCCATTTCACCACCCTTTTAATTCTGCACATTTCTTAATTGGGATTTGAGGTTTTTGGGTGTCACAACATGTTATTGACATAGAATTTGTTAGAGGGTCATAGGAAAGTGTCACATGGGAGTTGGGACCGATTTTGTACTAACCAATTTGGTCCCATTTCATGAGATCTTGTAAGCTCAAAATTAGTATTTATGTAAACTTTTTTTTTTGCCTTCCCTTATGAAGCTAAAATACCTATTAACTAGTCCACGTAGGTCGAATTTTGTGTCTTAAAAGTACAAATTTTTGCTAATTTTGTCTCTCTAAATCCAAATGGTCCATTAATCTTACTTTCATCATCTAATGATTTAGTAGTTGGCGTTTATTTGATTTTTCTTCTATGTATACATGTTTGGTCCACATATATCGATATAATGTCATGAATAGACATTAATTAAGGTTTAATTGTGGATTATTTGAAAACTGTATTTGGTGGATTGGATATATTGGACAAGATTCACTAAGAAACACATTTCGAGTATACTTTGAGGATCAACTATAACTAACCATAAAAGGATGAATAAATTATATCTATACATATATCTATCTTTAGGTGGGGACATTTAATCCAAGTAGTAAGTCAAAATCAATAACCAGAGGATTTAATTAATTAGTTAGTCGTGTTATTTGAAACTAGGTATTGCACCCGTGCTATGCACGGGTTTATAATCTATTTATATATAATGTATAATATAGATACTTAAAGAAATCAAAAATATTGTAATCTAATTTTATTTGGTGGTTTTAAAACCGTAATCGATAGTACTCTTCTCAATTATCACTATGTCAGGGACAATTTGGTTACAGTTTCAAAATTTGAGAACAGAATCAACGATTTGATACAATAACTTCGATTTATTTTACCTCATTCAATTTCTTATTTTATAAAGAGTCGTTTTTTTATTAATTTATAACAACACATTAAAATTAAAAAATAAGATAATATTACATAACTATTTAAACATATGTGTATATTGATAAAAATTCATAATAAATATATTTGAACTCATTATTATTTGTCGTTATATTTTGTTGTGAAATTCTAATTTTTTTATATAATAATAAATATTTGACATAATTTTATGTAACAACGAATTAATAGAGCTCCTAAATGGAATGACCATTTGTTTTCCATTCTATATTTCACTATTAAATTTAGTATTTAATTAATATTTATAATAATACATTAAAATTAATATTTTTTAAAAAACTATACTCCTTTCGTCCCACTTATTTAAATTTATTTACTTTTCACATTGATATTAATATTTAGTTGTAATATTTTTTGAAGAACATGGTTTGTGCTTTATAATTTGCTAAATAAAGAAATGTGTCTAAATAAGTGAGACAACTCAAAAAGGAAAATGTGTTTAAATAAGTGAGACAAAATCAATATATGTTAGTGTTGAATTTATCAACAATACAAATTGATTATATTTATTAGTATTAAATATTAAAAAAAATTATATACATTGATCAAATATGACAAGTTTTTAGTACTAAATAAAAGATTAAACTTAGATGTAAGAAAATAAAATTAGGAAAACATATTAGATAACATTGAAATTTTATAGTAAAAATAGATTGAGACACTATGTCTAATTTATCTTCATGCATAATATTAAAACATATTATAAAGAGTATTCAACTTTATAATTAGGAACATTATAATTTAGTAAAATATATTATATGTATAAGAATATGTATACATATAATTATTTTCAATTTACTAATGTGTTATAATTTTTTATATTAAATTTATATTTTATATAACATATATCAAATTAAATGTATTGTCGAGATCTTTAATTTAATATGCATAATATTGCAAATATTTTTACGAAGAAAATAAATCATTTTAGGAGAAATGTGTTATAGGAGAGAGAAAATAATCTATAAAGTTTTAAAAATTAATAAGCTAAACGCTAAACATAAACCAGATTCAGTTGTACATGTATATTATGATTTGTTCAATGCTCAAGTTATCTTCTTGCTTTATTGGTTCACAGTATAGCCTTTCTTATGAATGGTATAGAATGCTTCATGTTTTATATATATATAGATTACAAGAAAATTAAGAAACATGTATCAAACGACACTCACGAACAAAATCATATAACCAGAGGTTTTCTTTTCCTTTTTTTTTTTTTTTTTTTTTGCAATATATACTTTTGAGCATGCAATACTTGAGTAATAATTATGTAAAAGTAACTAGATTAATACAAGAAATATTTTAATTTTTAAATATATATCACTCTCTCCATCCCAAAATTATAATTATTTTATTTGTTAGATGAGCTCTAAATTATATTTTTCCTTAATAAACCCATATTTCGTAAAAGTGAAAAATGGCAATATTTGGATCTATCTAGGTAACTAAGGAATATATAGCAGAAAATTCATATGTCCATTGATAGGATGTAGCCCCCACTACTAGGACCCGACATAACTGGTCCCCGGCCCAAGAGCAGCTCGGCCCAAGAGTCCAGTAGCTCGGCCCATAAAGAAGCCCATAAGTCACTTCGGCCCAACAAGTCCGGCCCACCTCAGCCCACTCCGGCCCACTACCCCACGATCTCGCTCGTAGTAACTGTAATTTGTCACGTATAAATAGTGCTGCTAAGGTAGATTAAACGAGTTATGTATTATTACTCTCAAAAACTCCAATATCAATATAAAGGTTCTCTTCTCTCCGTGGACGTAGATCTAATTAACGATCGAACCACGTAAATCCCGTGTCCATCTTATTCTTTATTTCATCATCGTAAAATCACTCCAAAAATTGACGATCGAACATCCATTTAAATTTAAAATAAAAATAAATACGTTTTTCTAAAGTAGTGCAAAAATGGAATGATGTTATAGTCTTGAGACAGCAGAGGGTACTATACTACTATTTATAGCCTAAAATACTATTGGAAAATTCAGTCTCAAATTCGAAATCTACCGCTCCACCAATATATAACTAGAGATGTCAATGTGGACCGAAAGTGCGGGCTGGTTCGAATACCAATTCGAAACTGAAGAGGGTTATTATGGTTGAAAATTTATGATTCGAAACATTTTTTAGCCCAAACGGGTTGGATCGAAATCAACCCGAACCTGATAGAGTTAGCTCAAAAATTAAGTGGGTTAGCCCGATTAACCGAATGAAAAAATAAAATAATAATTATTTGTATAATATATTTGATTTTTCATGCAAAAAAATGTATTTTTCATACCCATCAATTAATCAACCACTTAAAAAAATTATTATGATACAATTTGGGTATAATATCATTACATTTTTTCTTTAAATTTATTCATATTTAATTTTAATATTTAATTATGTTTAAAATTTTATTTTATTTATTATATTTTTCAAAAATATATATTTTTTCAATATAAAATCATAAGAAAATATTCATACATTTTAAACATTTTCATAAATATTCTAGTCCGATTGGTCCGATGGGCTAGTCCGAAAACCGAAAATTTAAGATTAAGATTATAAATTTTCAACACGAAAATTTTTTAACCTGATTTAGTCCAAACTGAATAGCCCAACAATCCGAGTAAATTAGCACAATTGACATCCCTGTATATAACTCTACTTGTTAATATTGTGGCATCTTATCCGGCCAGCAAGAGCACAAAATTACTTTTTCGAATGGATGGTACGTTATCGATAGAGTTGAAATAATTTAAATTAAAAAAAAAAAAAAAACACGAGTTTGTGATGCCAGCTGCAAATAGTTGCAGTGTACATAGTGTTTAAAGGATGATAGGTAGGTAGCTAGTTGGAATTTAGACAAGGACGATTGATTTAAGGACAAGAGGAATAGATAAGTCGAAGAAGGGGTAAGGGTGAAGGGGTAAGGGTGCAAGTAAATTGTACGTGACAATATTATACTCTCTCCCTCCGTCCCAACTAAGATGAATCATTTATTTTTTAGACCAGTATTTATTACACACACGATTTTAAATAATATATATTCATAGTACCACTTTATACTATTTTCAACTTTAAATATACACTTCTTAATTATCGTGCCCAAAAGAAATGTCTCGTTTTGACAGGCACTGAGAGAGTAGTAGCTAGCTATTGTGAGTTATTAACTATACAAAATAGTGGTCCATCATCTATATATGACTTTTCTTTTGAATCTATATATGTTTTGAGTCTTTTCTCATTCCAATGCCCCACTCTTGATATGGACGCTTATTCTTTTGCTTCAGTATTTCTTTTTATTTTATAGGAACTAAACCAATAACCAATATATGTATATAGGAGTAGCTCAAGTATGAAGGGAATATTGTAATTACATATATCATACTAGTTGTGTGGTATAGCTAGAGATAAATATTTTATTTAAGTAATATTATGTGCTTGATAAACTAATTAGCTATGGGAAATGCATATTAAATTATAAAGTTCAAAAGCTATACGCCAAACATGTTTATTATTGTTTAAACTTGTAATTTCGTTGCACAATCACTACAAGATTCGTACAATTTCTATTTTGGAATTTTGCTGCTATGCTGGTATCAGCTGATATAGTATGATTATCAACATGATATTATAAAATTAATTAATACAATAAATTATGGTAACATAGGACAACTAGTGAGTAGCTTTGGTTTAAATTAATGTCTTACTCTTAACCAAATTAACCTAGAGTACCAATTGATTCATGAGAATGGACAGTCTAAATTTGTTGTGATAGGAGAAATGGTAATAACATGTGGCAACATTAAAGTGAACCCTAAATATATATAGAGTAGCGCTCCACCGCCCGCGGTGGGCACATCTTAATGCGCCCACGCTTGATGTGGCAATGCCACATCATTGACACATCATCATACGAGTCACTATATTTTTCGTTTTTTTATTAATTTTATTTTTATTATTATTATTTATTAAATAATACTACCTCCGTCCCACGAAATTAGGCCACTTTGAAAAGTAGATGAGTGTATTATTTTATTCAAAGTGGCCTAATTTGGTGGGACGGAGGGAGTATTAAACTATACCCTAACCAATAAACCCTAGTCGGAAAGTGATAATTAATAAAAAATATTTAAGTTTTAATATTTATCTACGTGGTAAGAAATGCCCACCGCGGGCGCATTAAGAAATGCCCACCGCGGGCGGGTGAGCATTTTCGAATATATATACTACACATGTCCTCTAACTAAGACTAATCATGCAGTTCAGCTCATTGACATGGGCCCACAGGAAATCAACCGTCCAGATCAAATGGAATGTGGGCCAGGCCCAGTGGGTCTAACAAACCCACCACCGATCTTCATGGCGCCAGCTGCTATATATGCCTTTGTATAAATAATAATAATAATAATATAGATACGAATATATAAAAGAAATAAAAGGATATATTTTTATTATGGAAAAATTTTCAGAATGTGGGGCCCACCACCTGAGGCAACACCTGGAAGCTGATAAGGTATGGGCCCCCATGCAGCCCAATTACCTGGCCCATCCCTCTACTCTACAACGATTAAAAGAAGAAAAAAAGAAAAGAAAAGAAAAGAATCTCTTAATCATGCATATACTGCAGCTAGCTTAAAAGTTTTGGGACAAAATAATTGAAAAATTAAATATTAAAAAGGACACTTAAATTTCTTGACTTACAAACATATGATGTACTGTCACTGTTTCATTTCCCCTCAACTACCAAAAAGCTATTTGTGAATTGTGATGCTTCGTACATAATTTTCTATTTTCGATAGCATTTCCATCTCAACAGTACGTAACTGGACTATTATATCTATGTAACTCTAATTAATCTCATGATAATATGCTATATTAATGTATATATTGTACTAGCTATATATATATATAGGACCCAAACTATACTAGCTATATATATATATTAGGTCAAGTACTGTTGGTCGTGCTCTAAATATGTGTCGTGATCTTGATCACATGCAATTAGTGACTGTTAAGTTTTAAATGCAAAAATGCATTTAACTTCTTAGATTGCTATGATGCATGGCTAGTGAAATGAATTAATTAAAGTACATATAGTGTGCTAACTATTAATTTAATCTAGTAATCTATATATAGGTATAAATATTTTGGGACCAATGAACGCATTTCCATGTTATTTCAAGATATTAATTAATAAACTTTTCTGCCACAATCGAATTGTTTTCATAGTATAAGCTAGAATGGAAGAATATGCAGATGATGAACAGAAATTAAATACTATCATTTGCAAGTTAGGGATAAAATTTGAATGTAGTTGTAACTTGCAAATAATCAAATCATACAATTACATGTATCTCATGGTAAAAACACATCAAACCATATATAGTGTAGAAAAAAAAAATCAAATGTGATTAGCTAGTTCACAAAATCTGCCAATAAAATCCCAATTGTTAAAAATATTATCTCGCCCAAACCCTAAATATCATCCATATTTATCATCACACACCAGTTGGGAAAAAAATTAATACCGAATAAAAAAAGTGAAAACAAACAAAAGAAAGAAAGAAAAGCTTAATTTTAAGAGAAAATAAATTAATCAAACCTCACGTGTGTGTGTAATTTTACACGATCAAACTACACAAACGCCGCATCTCCCATGTTTGCTTCCTTGGATATACATAGCTATATATCAGGAGTGGTGGCTGGTGGCGTCGTGCCGATCATCTCCGCCGCCGCCATGGGACCCACTAGCTTGCGAATCCGACATTCCTCCACCGCCTCCGCCTCCTCGATACTGATTCAACCCTGCGAGCATCCCTAATTGCCCCTCTCCCATCCCATTGTTCCCTCCTCCACTGCCGCCGCCTCCCAATTGCTGACTCGGCAGAAGCGCTACGGGCGCCGGAAAATTCATGAAATGCAGTCCGCTCGAGACGCTCCCTCTGTACAAAGCTGCGGCGGCCGCCGCTGCAGCCGTGGTTGTACTGTTATTTATGTTCGGAAACGTCCATATCGGATCGCCGCCGCCGCCGCCCATGAGTTGATTGTTATTCGAATTGGCCACCATCCAAAAGTTGGCCGGAATTGATGCGTGGGTGGCCGGCATGGATCCGGTGCTCGACTGCATTAAGTAGCTCCCCATCTGTTGGTGGTGGTGCAGCTCCTGCTCCGCCCTCCTCTTCCGCCCCCCAAGGCTCTCCTCCGCCGCCTCGCCTAGATCGATCTCCTGCTTCGCCTGCACCAAGCTAGGATTCTGGAAATTGAGGAGCGTCGCGGCGGATGAGCTCTCGATTCCGCCGCCACCGACAGCGGAGAAGAGACTGCGGCGGTTCGACATGGCGTAGGAGGGGGAGAAGTAAGAGGATCTGAGATGCGAGGGCACCGACATGGTGGAGCCGGAGCTACGGAGGGAAATATTGAGGGAGGTGAAGTTCGCCGGGATGGTGCCGGTGCCCGTGGCGGCGATCACGGCGGGCTCTGCCTGCTGCAGCAGCCACTCGATGGTCTCTCCGTCGGACTTGTGCCCAAGCTCACGCGTGAGCTGGAAAACCCTAGCGGCACAAAGCGCCGGCATGCGTATGCGCCGGCCCCGCCCGTCCACCTTCGTATGGCGGTCCTTGGTAGAGGTGCGCTTTGGTGGTGGCTTCTTCGAGGCCTCGACTATTTGGAGGGCGGAACCAGGGGCGGAGGCGGAGGGGGAGGGGGAGAGGGAGGTATTATTATTAGGGTTAGGGTTAGGAGAGGCGGCGGAGATGGCGAGGGAAGGGAAGGAGGAGCTAGTTGACTCGTCTTCTTTCTTCTCGAGTAATTGGAAGGGGAAATGGTTGTTGTGGTGGTGATGGTGGTGGTGGAGGTGGAGTTGATCATCACCTCCTTCCATGATCACATTAGTGTATATACAAGCTACTGGTACAGAATTGTGTAGTAACCAACCCCACTTCTTAAAAATCCCTTTCTTTTCTAATATCTTCTTTGAAAGTGAATATATAGGGAAAGAGCTTAATTTAGTGTATGTGCAGTTTGATTAAAGAGGAAAAGGAAAAATAGCTAGGGTGCTATATCTTAATTCTTTCTTCTCACTTTTTGGGATGGTGGTGGTCTGTAATTCCTAGCTATCACATTCTATATGTGCTTCTTGCTTCAACAATGGAAGAGAGAGAGAGAGAGAGAGAGAGAGAGAGAGAGAGAGAGAGAGAAGAGAAGAGATAAGAGAGGAGGAGGAGAAGCTTTAAGCAACAAAGACAATGAGTGGGAATTATATGGGGTGAGCTTTAAAGAAGAAAAGAAAAACAAATTGCAAAGGCGAAAAAGGAAATATGTGCTTTTGTTGGCTAGAGCTCTTTTTCTTAATATCTTTCTTAATAAAAACCCTTTCTTGAAATGAACCATAAAGAAGAATAACGAGAATATGGGATCGATCATTCTTGATTTTTATCTCTCATCTTTTTCGTATTGGTGATAATTATTGTTGATAGTTATATAATCAAAGGATGTTATTTAACACCCTTATTTCTTTTTCTTTACATTTCTTTCTAATCCTTCTTGGCAACTCAAGCCTCATGAAATTCATAACTAACTAATAATGATTGAGTTATTACCATTTAATATTGCAATCAATACACGACTTATATAGCTTAGTCATACTATAGGATAAAATATATATATTTGATTAATCACCATGAGATTGTAATAATCTTAGGTGATGCTATTTTCCTCCCAAATATATATACATATATAGTTTTAAATTTAATTGTGGTTGGACAGAAGCTTTGGTTCAGAGTCCACGTGAGGTGCTCTTTTTATCATTCAATCCATAAAGACAATGGTGTCCAAAATGGGACCCAACCTCAAGTCAAAAAAATGAGAGGGAGAGACTTAGAAAAAGAAAAGAAAAGGGATTTAAATGAAGAATGGAATGGGGGTGTCCCCAATTCATGTAATCATTTCATTCTGCCTTTGGCTCTTTGCCTTTGTTGAGCCTACTTCCGGATTCCTGCTGGAATTTGCTTTTTGGGCATTTCTTAATTAATTACCACTTAATCAATATACTAAACATTCTTTGCTTGCTACATAAAGGGCTAAGATATATTTAATTTTTGTTGTATTCGCTGGCACACCATTCCTTTAGGGAAGCAAAATCATGTTGTTCAATCTTTTTAATAATATCCCATATTAGTATATACTCCACTTATTTATGGCTGATGAATTCAAACAGTTTAAAGGGAGATAAGTTTAGTTTTTTCTTTATGGAACATTACGTAGAAGTTGGTTTAATACAACAAAATAGAATTTTAGAAAAATTAATTATTTCTGGGAATTAAAATTAACATGAGCTCAGTTCTGACTGCATGGCTTGGTATATATATATAGAGATACATATATTTTAAGTTTAAGTTTATGTTTTGATTTGGATTGGTAGCTTTCTTTAATAAAAGTTTATGTTAAGTAATGTTTTCATATCTGCTACATAATTTTTATAATATTGTGATTGCATTATATTGCATATAAAAATTTATCATATAATTAACATGAGATTATCATAACTTAGGTACCAAAGCCTAAGTTTATTATACGAAAATGATTAATATAAACATTAAGTCATTTTTTAACTTCATATACAATAATATATTTGTACATGAATCTATACATAGTATAGTAAAAATTAACTTAGATCAGATGGATATGTAACATAATAATTACACATTGTGAGGAAATCTTAATTAGGTGGGATGATGCCACATTATATTTTAATTTGTAGGCACCTTTTTGGGTGACTTGGGATAAGAAATGGTATGGCCGCAAGACTGGCATCTTCAATTTAATAAATTTGCAGCTTCAAATATTATATTCATTAAATTTATTTATATATATTTTTCTTATTGATTTGTTTCAATTATTTAAATGTATTTTTTTATTTAACAAAGTTCTAAAATATAAATCTATCTCCTTTAAAAATTATAATAACTAAATATTAATATGCATGCTAAAAATAAATGTGTATAAATAGATAATGAAGATGGAGAGATTGAGTACTTGTGTATTGCGTATTGCTCCATGGAAGGGTTTGATCAGTCCAATTCACACCTCAACTTTAATTTATTTCCTTTTTTTCTGCATTATTATATATATATCAAATAAAAAATCAATTTTTATGCTTTAACTAGAATTCATTATAATCTATTGATTAAAATCGATGAATGATTTAGATTTAATCTTAAATTATTTATAAATTTTTTTGAATAAGATGTAAAGGACAACATAGTAATTTGAATTATTTCGTATATTTTTTAAAATTTCGGAGATTATGTTTGCGATTGATGTGTCGATATCACATAGTGTCCTTTAAACATATGGTTTGCAATAATTATTATTTTATTATTCTATCCTCCGTGGTTGGATTATTAGAATATTTTCATGTAATTTCTTATTCGTAGATATGAAGAGTAAAAATAAAAGGTTTGAAGATAATTCATGCCGAAAATATATGATGCAAGAGAGAAATGAGTATATTTTAATTTTGATATTTTTATTGAAAAATAAATCTATTTGTGAGTGTATGATATACACTACAATATAATTGACTTATTTATGATAGACAAGTTATATGTCGGAGCAATAGTTTCAAATGTCCACTGCATGTCTAGTCTCAATAGTTGTTCCACATTGAAAGTATTTTGTATGACAACAGTTTGATAGTTGATGAATCTTGCATATATGGTAAATTCCTTATATATCGCGATGAAAGTTAGGAACCTGCGGACAACGCATTTGAATGGTATATTGTTGATTTGCTTCCAACCAAGATTCCCTTAAAGATTTGGCGAATTTTGCATGCATGGTAACTTCCTTATATATCTTGGGTGGCAAACAACTAGGATAGGGTTCGATTGAACTCTATAAATATAGGCGCAAGGACGTCCGTGAAGGATTACTCGATCGAAGATATTCTACCAACATATTAAAGAGTGCTTTTCATTGTGAGGTTATATTGTGGACCTACATACATTCTAGTGTGTGTGGAAGAGTGTTTCTCCAACAATAAATGTGAGTGTTAGAGTTGTGGAGTGTTTTTGATTTAGTATTTTAGTAATCTATAAACTCAATGGATAATTATAGGGTTTGCGGGTTTTAGGGTTGACTAGTCTAGTGAGAGGTTAGTCTCAATGCGCTATAAAAGAACATTGAAGAGTACTGAAAATGGTTCTTAAGGAGACAGAGGTCTTTCGACAGTAACAACCTTTGTAACTCGAAGTTCTTCATTAGTGTATTTATCATGTTTTGAGCGATTTCCAAACATAGGTGTGTGATTACCGAATTGGGTTTCCAACTCTACATGTCTTTACTGTTTCTATATTTATTTATGTATTATGTTGGACAAGCAATTTTACTGTGGACACTAGCTAGCATGGGATAGACTATTAAATATATAATAATAATAATAAAATAAAAATTCACTCTTATAACCTTTATAACATTAAATGTTAAAATTATATAAAAACAATAGGTAGTTGAATAAATTATAATCATACATATAAAAATTAAATAACGATTAAGATCATATTTAAGTTGGTACGCAAATTTTTGTTATGTGAGATATGAGAAAATTAAGATTCTAATCATTCATTTAAAAAAGTCAATCATTATAAATCTTCTACAAATTAACTATCATTTAAAAAATTTCAACTATTAATTTTAAATAGATTAATCGTCTAGATTTATTCTTATTTCTCGCGTACATACATACATAGTGCATGAAGTTCTAAACACACAAGCTAAACATATAAGCAAGCAATATACACAATTACGACCTTATTCATATACACGTAGACTATGTTTGGTATCCAAGATACGGTAGTCATCTTAGGATAATTACACTACAGTGTAGTGTAATTATCCTAAGATGACTACCGTATCTTAGGTACCAAACATACCCGTAGATGTATAATTTTATTAGAAATACAAAATCATTAGATATTAGAAAAGAAAGAAAAAAAGAATTGGTTGAGGATGGGAGCAGAGCATGAAAATGAAGGGTGATGGATGGATGGGGCATTCATTGGAAAATAACTGTTGCGTCAACTGCTGCATTATTGCAATTTGCAGGAAACTATGTTTTGTTTGCTTACACAAATGCCGACACATACCTATTATATCTTCATACACTAATAAATTCAATCTGAAACTCATCTAATTTCTTATAATATTCAAAGCAACAATATTTAATTTAATCACCATATATTTATTTAAATATGTCTAATTATTGATAAGCACTTGAGAAGTAACTTAGATAAAAATCAACGAGACTAGCACTGTACCCCCATAATTCAGATATTTAAGCCTTAATTATTATATATATAGAGCTATATGTACTAAAGAGATTATAGTTTTCATCTATGGATATAGTAATTAATTAATGTTTGTTAGATTTGTAACTCCGGAACCCCTTAAACTACCGGATGCTCCATTATTTTTTCTAAAGAAATGTTAATAGTAATGATTTTTTATATTAATTCTATATTACATATTATTATTTTATATTTTATAATATTAAACTATACTCTAATTAATAAATCTTAGTGAGAAAGATAATTTCTATATAAAAAATAAAAGAAAATAATTTTTAATATTCTCTAAAATATTGGAGAATGTATAGAAATAAACTACAAAGTACCTAAACAACAAATTCCATATTTTAAGAGATAAAATATTATATAAATTATATGAATATATACAGTATTTGTTTAAGAAAAATAAATAAAAATTATCTTTTAATTTGTCAATGATCTAATGATTTAACAAACAAGTTTTATTACTCATAACCAATCATTTATTTCGTCTACTTCCCCTCTCTCTCTCTATATATAGAGACATACGTAGTTAAGTGGATTTTATTAGATAAAATTAGAGACCAAAACCAAAATCATTTAGAAACTTCATATTGAGAAGACCACCTAAATGATGTTACAAATTGATCCATATGCATGAAACCAAAAAAAAAAAACTAATCCGAATAACCCAATAACTTAAGCTAGAGGAACAAACACAATTTTCACACTAATCATTGTTAATTAATTTATTATTTCAAATTTATTTGTTATGCCTACCTATTTCAATCCACAAATTCAACCTTCGGGTTTCAAAATATTTAATAAAGAATTTTGAAAGATTAATTACTAGAACCCAACACACTATTAATTATGTCCAATTCGAACTTGTTGATCAACGTCATAGCCCAATTGGCAGTAATAATACCTGTATACTATACCCTATCATTATTCCATATCTTGCTACCTATATTTTGTCGAACATAAACATATATATTATTTAAAAGTGAAAAACAAGAAACAACATGCTATTAAAAATTTCATTGAACTGAAACCTATTTTTGCGGTTTAGAGTAAGAAATGTGATAGGTGATTAATTGAGTAGTGTATATTTGGCATGTTCCATTATTTATGTCATATTTTGATCAAAAAGTTCTCACAATTTTAATTAAAACAAGACATAAATAGCAAGACGGATGGAGTATAAGATTAAGCTTACTTGAATACTGTAATTACTGTATGTGTGAGCTTGTTTAAGGCAAATTATATTAATCTTTTTAAAATTACATCTTATATAAATACCGCTCACCCGTTTGTGGCGGGCACCTCTCAACGTGTCAACAACTGATGTTTATTTTTGTTGGGAAATATTTATTAAGGTTTTGATTAAGGTTACAAAACCTCACCTAAAAAATGTAATAAGTCCAAAATTGAAATCTAGTCTTAGTCTTATTTTAGAACTCATATGTTAAGAAGTTCAGTTTACAGATACATTCATCCTAAAGACTCAAGACTGAATTATCAAGACCAGTACTGAAGTTTTATTAACTCAGTAATAAACCAACATTGAAGGACAGTTCCCTGAAGTCATGTCTTGAAGTATTGAAGACTAAAAAAATGTTGAAGTGTGAAGCTCTTGTTCCTGAAGCTCTGCACTGAAGTTTAAGTTATTGGAACCTAGCTACTGAGTGGGTCAACCACTTCCTATTGGTGTTTCCATTTCTGTAAAAAAGATCTCAGAGCAGGTAAACCAAATCCTTATTGCAGATACCAAAAATGGTAAAAATGACAACGACTCCAATGGGAAGAATTTCAAATGCTGCGGACGCCGCTCTCCCTCACAAAGGATATATTTTTAAAAGTGTCCTATAAATAGCTCGACACTTCAAACGTTTCAAACACCAGTAACCAAGCTTTCATACGCTCTCTCAAGCTTTCTATCGCTCTCAAGCTTTCAGATCATAGAACACTTAAACTTTCATTGTAATTTTATAGCGCGTTCTTAGCGATATTCTGTAACCGAAGAATAGTTCTAGTCTAGCTTAGATTTAGCAGACTCTACTGACTCTACTGTAAATCTAACCTTCAAGGTTTGTCACTGTAAAACATTCCATTTAGTTGAAAACCCTCGAGTCACTTCAAGAATCGTGGACGTAGAAGTTTTTATCTCCGAACCACGTAAACTAAACACTTGTGTCTACGCTATTTACTTTCAGTATTTTTATCTCTCTAACGATATATTGCATAACATGAATACAAATTAAGTGCAAACTAAAACTATAACATTAAAATTTCTGATAAATGAGTAAACCCTTAAAATCACCACTTCCGCACTGCAATACTTAAGATATTAGTTCATCAGTCAAACACTAAGTGTAGACTAAATGATTGTTATCTGAATTTACTCTCTACTGACGCTATCTCCCTTCAGATTTGGAGTTACACGTTAAATCAGTTTTTAATCTAAAAATATTTTAAACTGGTGTATTTTCGCTTCCCCCCCCCCAATACACCAAAATACTCGTTTCGGGACCAATAATTTTTATTTATTTATTTTGTATTGAATAATATTAAACTAAACTCTAGTCGGAATGTGAGAATTAATAAACTTTTTATTAAAAATTTAATATTTATATACAAAACATGTCACATCATTCGCGAGCATATTAACCCCACCCGCCGTGGGTAGGTAAGCATTTTTGCATCTTATATATATATATATATATATATATATATATATATATATATATATTACTGAGCTAGTAATTGACACTTTGGTAAGAGCGAAGTGATTATACAAAATATCCAAAAAAAATAAATTATAAAAGTTAAATAATAATCACCAGCATATTATTTAAATTCTAGTTATTTATAATTTTTTTGTACTAAAATATTTTTATAATTATTTTTTATATTTCTGATTACGAATAATATAAATCATATTGATTCGTATCACTCATACGTGATATTCACTTTTATTAAACTGTACGTACGTATGAATCGTATGAATGAATATTATTTATACATTTATATCATTTGTATCATTCATATAATTAAATTTAAATAAAAATGTATTTGTGATCATTTACATTCAAAATGACTAAAATTGAATTATTTTATATTGGTAGCTATAATCTTTTACAAATTTTTTTGTTACTATTTTGTATAATTAACAATTTAATATACATCTTGAGAAGAACTATTCAATTATTTTTATATACTACTCCTAGTATATTGTATAATCCGCTCTAGAGCAAGGTCCAAAATAACAATTAATATGATTTATTTTTTTTCCGTAAATTGATGCTGTCAAAATTAAACACGTGTGCTGATTTCCTATGTGGGATGATATTCTCCTTCAGGTGTACTAACTACAACTAAAACAAACTAATTACGAAAAGAGATTAATTGTGAAATTAAGACGTTGGAATCAAATATTTAATTAATATCTTTAATTATAAAACTAAATTAATACAATGATGAAATAAGGGTGTAATAAAACGTGTATTATTTATAAACTGTCTGTGACGTGCTGTACAAATCCATAATGTAACACCTAAATTCCAGCGTCGAAGAAATTAAAGTGAATTATGAGGACTATTCATCATAAAAGACTTTGTCAGTATTAATTGCTACCAATCGATAAAAAACACTAATCAAAGCAATATACATACATACAGAGCAATGACAGCAGTACTATATGGCGTATGGGACTGACTGTTCATGATGAAAACACATACCTACAATTTTAGTCTAATAATAACCATGTTGCCGATTTTCATAATATTTATTATATAATCTATTAAAATATATTTTATATATCAGTTCATTCATAACTTAATGGTGTGATTGGTATAAGAAATGTGATAATTAGTATGAATGAATTGATGATATTGGTATGTCACAGGAATAGAGCACGAAACTACTCTTACTGTACTTTAATAATGACTTATTTTCTATTTTTGGACATTTCATTAATGACTTAATTTTTTATTAGGCAAAATTTAACACGAGTTGTTTTTTGATTTTTGTGTAGTAAGTATCTATTGAATGTTTATTAGTTTCGTGTAAAAAGCAAATGAGTCGTTATTAATGGAACGAAAGAGTGATGGTTAAAATATGCCAGTGTTTTGGTTTGTACAGTTTCATGGTAATTTAATTAATATTTTTTTTTCAAAATGAAAAATATATTGGAAGATACTAGTAAAAGCACTGTGCAAATGAAACCTGACGTGGAAATAATAATAAAATTAAATGAATCAGAAAAATCATGTGACTCGTGTGGTTTTAGGAAGATAAAAACCGCTCTGTCTTTAGACACTTCAAAATTCAAATTAATGTACTCCCTCCATCCACAAAAATGTTTAACGAATTTTCTTTTCGGATCATCCATAAAAGTGTTTAACACTTAAAACTTTTTTATTTTCGGACATAGTATTTTCTCCCCTTTACCATTTAAACTTATGTTATTTTTAAAATTGCCATTAGTGGGCCCATTAAATAAATTGACTAATTATATTAATCTAGCCCAATTAATATCTTAACCCAGCCCAATTAAAACTAATCTAACTCTAACTTAATCCACTAATACTAACCTAACCATATTCCACTAACACTAACCTAATCCACTAATTTCAATCTATGTGCCTCTCTTCTCGACACTTCTATTGCCTCTCTTCATTTTGCTCTGTGAAATCCGAAACTCTAATTCTTCGATCAACCTCTCTTATGGGTGATTCCAAATCACCACCCTTCACTTCTCCTTTGAGCTCTCTTCACTTATCTCAGTCTGATGTAAAAATTGTTATATCTACCGAATCCCTTTACCTTGAGTTGTGGATGGAACCATCCCATTTTTTTGGGGATTCTGATACAATCGTGGAGGACACACCTTTAAAGGGAGAGATTGGCTTAGATCTCGTTAGATCTAAGCCAACTTGGCTTTCAGAATCGTTGATGGAGGAAACCCTAGTATCTATGGAGCCTGATAATCGAGAGTGGTCGGAGGAGAAAAAGAAGTGGTTCAGAGAGCTCGTTGGATCTGGCTACCCATGGTTGTTCCTTTTCTTTTTGGTAAGGAGGCAGGTATATTCTTTTTACTGCATGTTTCTCATTTGAGCGTAGTTAACCTTTGTTGATTCTGATCTGTTCTTGGGCGTATTTGGCCTTTGTTGTTTTGTTGTTGGGCATAGTTGACCTCTTGTTATCTGTTCTTAGGCGTAGTTGGCCTCTCCTGATCTGTGCTTGGACGTAGTTGGCCTCTGCTAATCTGTGCTTGGGCGTAGTTGGCCTCTTGTGCTATGTTCTTGACTTTTGTGATTAGTTCTTGGGATTGATGTGATATGTACAGATACTGCACTTGTGTTTGCCTCTTGTGATCTGTTCTTGGCCTCTTGTGCTCTGTTCTTAACTTTTGTGATCTGTTCTTGGGGTTGATATGATATGTACAGATATTGCGCTTGTGCTTGCCTCTTGTGATATGTTTTTGGCCTCTTGTGCTCTGTTCTTGACTTTTCTAATATGTTCTTGGGGTTGATGTGATATGTACAAATACTGCACTTGTGCTTGGCCTCTTATGTTATGTTCTTGAGTTTTGAACTGATATTGAACTGATACAGATACTACACTTGTTCTTGCCTCTTGTGATCTGTGCTTGCCTCTTGTGTTATTGAACTGATACAGATACTGCACTTATTTTTGCATCTTATGTGATATTGAACTGATACAGATATTGCACTTGTTCTTGCCTCTTGTGTTATTGAACTCATATAGATATTGCACTTGTTCATGTTTCTTATGTGATATTGAACTGATACAGATATTGCACTTGTTCTTGCATCTTATGTGATATTGAACTGATACAGATATTGCACTTGTTCTTGCCTCTTGAGTTATTGAACTCATACAAATACTGCACTTGTTCATGTTTCTTATGTGATATTGAACTGATACAGATATTTCACATGTTCTTGCCTCTTGTGATGGTATGTTCTGCATGAAACCCTAGAGTCTAGTATGATGTCTCTGCTGCATTTCTTATTTGTGATGTGTATTTGGAAACAAAACCCTATGATGATTGTTTTGCATGTTTAAGGTATATCTGAGGATGTTTTCACTATTTGCTTATTTGTGATGTGATTTTGGAGGTTGATTATAGGGCTCTTGTGTGTTTCAGTGCTTTAATTGAAGTCTGTGATGCATAAAAAACATGCTGAGACTTTAATAACCCAAAATATGGGGCAAAATAAGTGTTTACATGGTAAACAACTACGATCCACTAAATCAGTTGCTTATCTTGTAAACCCTATCCAAAAAAACTGAAATTTTAAACCCTATCCAAAACCTATTTGCAAACTGTCTATACATCAACTTGTAAATCACTGCCTAAACATCAACTTTGTTCTCCAAAAGCATTTACCAAGTTGTCAATGTTGTACTTAGCACCTCCATTGTTCTCTGGCCTGTTTAAGTACTACAAGCATTCCCTTATCAATTCCTCTTCCACCCTTAAATAGATTGGAAGTGTTTATGCCCTAATTGTCTTCCTTTTCCCATATGTGGTATCTTGTAGTTGTTGCCTCCCTTATCCTTCATTATTTCAGTGTAGCAACTTTGCAGTGTCAATAAGACACTGTTGAGTGTGGTTGTTGTCAGTTGTTGAAATGAGTCTTCCACATTCTTTACTAGGTCATCTACACCTTTACACACTTTGTCATCTTGTATGCTCTGTATAGCTCTGAAAAATCTTAGATCATTGATGTTGCAATCTGGTGAGTTTGGTGGTTAACAAAGTGAACTTATTTTGAATCCATCCGAATTTGTTGCATTGATGAAGTCTTGATCAGTAATTGCTATATGTGGTTTGGCATTGTCCTGTTGAATGATGATGTGCTTAGGTGCATTTTCTGACCATTTTGCTTTGATTGAAGGTATAACTTGCAAAATGAAACTAGTGATGTATTGAGTACAAACTGTTTAATGATGAATGTTTGTGCTAAATCAAATTTTTTTTTAAACCATTGTACAATCTGAACTTGTTTTTTTTAAAACTTAGCACAAAATCTGAAAACACCCCACCTTTCTTTTAAACTGAAAAATCAGTAAATGGATACCTTGCTTATGATATAGTCCTTGATTACATCTTTTGTGATGGATTGTATTGCTTTGGTTTCCATTGTGCCTTTCCTTCTGTTTTTGGAGTTCCTTTTGGTAGCTTCTAAGTGTGTGAATGGGAAAATTCCAAGCTTCCCATCAAATAAAACAGCTCTATCATCTGAAATGTGTGGCCTACTTACGACACACATAAACATAACTTTGGTAATAAACCTCTTTTACTTGCAACTTCTGTGTGGTTCCATCTCATTTGGAAGCAAGTAATACCTGTCACTTGCCTTGGTCATATAGAACCACTTCTTATCTATATGCACAACATTATGCATGCTTTGAAACTACACAGCTCCACAACATGCTCTTGTATCTAGGAGACTCATACTCCATCTAAGTCTAGCTATCTTATTTTGCATAGTTACTGTAGGTTTGATTGCACTTGTGTGAGCTTTTATCTGTTTTTCTTTCACCCATCAACCTACTAAGCTCTTACTTGTCAACTTCCTAATAGAAGATCTCTCAAGATATGTAAGTGCCCTAACTACATCTTCATCTATATATATGTTTTTTTTATCAACATGCTTACATCATTTTTACTTGCTTTGAAGGTGGACAACTTGCCCAAGAAGAAACTGACCCTTTGTAGCTTTCCAAATCCTCCACACAGTCTGCCTAGTGACTTTGAAGGTGGCTACAACTTCAGTTAATGCTCCACGCTTTAAATCATGCCCATCAAGATGCCTCAACAACCACTGCCCAATCACATTTCTTTGCTCTTCACTTAATTTTTTCTAATTCACACTTGTAATTGCAGACATATTTAATGTTCTTTCTTCTTTGGAGAGTCAGTTTTTTGTAAGAGAAGTTGAAATGAGAATTTAATGCATTTGTACGGTCTGATTTTGGTACTTAAACATTTGTAAGAACAAGAATTTGGGTTTGAATTTTCCCCCTTTAATTTCCCTCTTAATTTTTGGTTTTAATTCTCTGTTTCACTTAATTCCCTCATCAGCGCATGTTTCGCTTAATTCCCTTCATTTAATTTCAATTCTGCTTTTAATTCTACTTTACTTTAATTATGTTGTTGGTTAATTAATTAAATTAATTAATATGATTAATTAATTTCAACCTCTTAATTAAACTTTAAATTAATCAGATTAATCAGATTTGCTTAAATCAGATTAATCATTAAAATTAAAATCAAATTAATCTTTAAACTTTAAATCAAATTAAATCATTAATCCAATTAAATTAGCTTTAATTAAATCAAATTAATCATTAAAATTAGCTTTAAATGTCTAATTTGTTAACTAAGGATTATTGTACACTAAAGCTATTTCTAACTAAATTTAAGTGTGACTCAATCTCCACTCACTACACTTCTTTCACAATTCAATCACTACACTCCTTACACACTTTACACAAAGTCAACTTGTTTTCTTAAAACTTGTGTCATGTCAAAGTGTTAAACAATTTGCAGGACGGTGGAAGTAATAAAGTACTTTTGTTCTTGATTATATATAGGACTAGTTCAAAATAACCTTGCAAATCTCAGCTGCTTTAAATCATTTTACAATTACAACACCATTTTGTATTTAGTACAATACCATGTTTGACAATTTAAATTTGCAATTACAACATGCGTGCACCCAAAATGATATCGTCTAAATAAATTAAATGATTAAATTCCCCAAATTAATTTGAGGCGAATGATTCAAGAGTTCATGAGTTCTCATCCATCAATCTTTAGAAAAAATTCCAAGATTGTTTTACATAGTAGGTAGTAGCTAGCTAGGCAAGGTCGAAAATGATAGATGTAGATGCAAGTGAAAAAGGGACAAAATAATATAGAAATATAAATGATGTTGCGAGATCATATAACACATGATAAGTTGTTTGTCTAATCAAGTAAGAAAAACCAACCATATAAAAATGAGCAAAGATGAAAGATCAAAGGGCACATTCCTGTTCCCATGTGATATATTAGCTTTTTTTTTTTTGCTTCTTATCATACCACAACCCTCAAAATCACAGCTCACTCAATTTTTAAATTCACGTTTTCTTAAATTAAGTAAAATTTTGTACTGTAAAAAATAATCCAGTAGTATTCACAGGTAAATAAAGTAACTACTTTTAACAAAGGATGCACTAAATAAATAAATAAATGTGATCATTTTTAACGAGAGAGTTGTAAATTTATTGTACTTACTTTCATTTATTTATGTCTCTGTTTTCCATTCGATGTCAGGTTGTAGGACATGACTAATATTCTTGATTTTGAGTGATGCTCTCAAGTTTTTGTTTTAGTTGGAAATTGGAATATAGTTAGAAAAGTTGTACGTACCGATGGAGAGTTTAAGAAGGAACTCGTGTTGTGGATAAAGATGAATAAACTATGATTTAGTTAGGTAGTTCTTAAGAATATTTATTCACTTTTGTTGATTATGGTTGAAATAGGTCATAATATAATTGTTTCAGTTCTTCTTTGGAGTCATTGAATATTTTTACGCATGGCGTTTACTTTGTATGATAGGATTGATTAATAAAAATAATTTAAATTAATCTAATGTTTATTTTGAAGTATAAATGATGAATTATTCAATTTTGAACTAATTTAACTATTCTTTTAAATAATTAATCACACATTTTATCAATCTAAACAGAGACGAAGATAGAGAGATGGCTGACAGTGGCCACCGCCCCCCTCAAAATTTCAAATTTTTGTATATATATAGAGTTCATTATTTTATTGTTTGAACCAAATTTTTTATTAAGTTATAATTAGGTTCTTACTTCGTAACTTAGGTATTATTATATATAAATATGTTAATTTAGTTAAGTTTTTTTTTTTTTATGTTAATTTAGTTAAGTTAATATTATACATTTGAGCCCCCATTTTTCTTCGTTATTTAGTGAAATTTATGGTTAATTTTTTATATTACCAACATCGGTTAACAATTTTCAAGCGCGATTATTGTGTGAGATCTAATTCTTTCTTTATATTTTAATTCATATATAAATATTTGTTGTTCTCTATTTTTTCTATAATATAATTATTTCAATTTAATATATAGTACGTAATATTTAGGGGTTTGGAATTAATTAATAGTCAATTAAATTAGCCATACACGATCTCAACTCTTTCTCTCTTGATTGCAATGTATGACTTTTTTTTTCATACTTCATATTTATTTTAACAAAAAGTGAGTTTTTAAAGAGTAATCTTGTACTCCCTATGCCCCATTATTTATGTCATGTTTCATTATTATAATACATTCAATTGAATATGAAATGTGTCATTATTAGTGGGATGGAGAGAATATTTTTTTTATATCTAGGTTCATAAATCAACACATTGAATTATAAAACATTTTATTCGTTTTTCAATAATAACAAATAATCCCCATTGATTTTTCTTGATTGTTGATAAGAATCGTAGAAAATTCTTAATATAAGAAATTTCCTGATTGATTGGAATATTTGCCTACAAAAAATGTTGCATATTGTCTTTATTATTTTCTTTTAGTATAATTTTATAATTTTAATGTTAAGAAAATTCACCTCCCCTTAAATATAATTCCTGGCTCCGTCCCTGATCACTCAAAGTAAACATTACCTTCGATCAAATCAAGGACAATATGTTTCATTTTTTTTTAAATTTAACTTTCACTTTCAAGTGTTTGTAATTAAGTGCCCCAATATTTCTCATTTTTTGCATTTAACAAACTTGCATAATTAATTCCAAGCACTGCATACTTTGAATTTAAATGCATTGCATAGTTGATTATATTCATTTACATTGTTATATATGGATATTTCAATTTTTATTTAGAAACGGGTTGTAGAAGATATGGAGATTTAAGTATGAGAAATAAGTAGTGTATACATACTAGTATTGCATATAGAGAAATATGATGTAGAAATAAAGACATAAATAGTTGGTGTATAATGGGAGGATTAGGTTGTGTTGCATAAAAAGTGAGACAGTTGGAATCTTTTCAAGTTGGGTGGAAGAGAAAGAAGAAAGAAAGGAGGAGCTGACGTACGCCACCCATCTCAATATATATATATTTTCACAGACGAGACGACATATAGCAGAATCAATAATTTGAAGTCGCATCAAATCAAACCTATCTTTAATTACCTCCAAACACCACCACCTCGAATAATTCTCCACTTGACCAATCTATCCCTGCATCTGCATGCCTTCTCCAACTCCCACGTCTCTCTACAATTATTACTCTACTACCATCTCCCCTATTTTATTCTTTATCTATTACTCCCTCTGTCATCTCTCTCTGCTGTTAAATGTGGTCACATTTCGTTTTCTTTTTTAATATCTTAATAAAAGTGATCATTTTTCCAAAAAAGAAAAATTTATCTTTAAAATACATATCTCCTACTTTTTTAAAATATAACACTTTACTATTTTAATCTCTGTGTCGGATTACTTGTGGCCCCATTTAGCGAGACGGAGGGAGTATATTATTCGGAAATTTTCAAATTTCACTGATACTTATGGAGGGAGCCAAAACAATAGTAAGCAGTAGGCTTCAACATAAGCAACATTCAAATCTCCCTTCTTTTCAAATTTCAAGTAATAAGCACTAGGCAATGGGCCACCTCAATTCATCAATAGTGATAATAGTATAATTCATAACAAAATAAGGCCTCATTATATTCGAAATGAACATGTCCAGAAAAACATTAGTGGACAAGGATTATAATAAAATCCGTGCAAGAAAAATATAAAATATTAACATAGTTGCAACAAGAGAAAATCAACAACACGTCAAGCTTATGAAGCAGTTAAAATCAAATAGAATCAACAATAATTGCCTTCAAGCCTCAGAACATCATGCTTTTCATAGTGAAGAACGTTTTAAGAAAAATCCACATCGAAGAACCATGATTTTGTGGTGCTTACAATAACACTAGTACACAGCATATGCATATGTTGTTATTCACATAAAACATAATTTCAAACTTACATGCAGTAGCAGCAGCGGCCAGACTTAGACGGCGATTAGTATGGTGGAATGCAATAGCCACGGAATTATCATTCCTATATTCGTCCAGATTTCTGTGATAGGTATATCTCGAAATCATGAATGATGATTTCCCAGGGAATCACCATGCCTAAAGGCTAAAGATGCATTTTTGCAATCTTTTCTGCTTTTGCAGAGTGATTTTTCATGAAAGCCACATTTTTCATTAGATGATTTCTTTCAATTCCGTTACAAGTTATCATGGCATAACAATGGATCAGATTTTTCTCCAGCAAAGAAACTATGTGTCATGAGCTTGGGCAGAGGAAGTGAAGGCTGTGTGGTGGAGGAAG
>JAPKLX010000001.1:9460933-9473164 GCA_026898415.1 Leonotis leonurus
CATTGTTAATTTGCATTACTACATACAAATCACTTGGGTCCATTACACTATGTATCTGTTTTTCACTCTGAACCCAACTGCAACCGGGATTCTTCTTTACTCTCCTCAAACTCACCAGTTTCCTAAGCATCCCTATCCGAATCATCCCACCTCCCTGCCTCAGAGTACATATCGGATAACACCACATAATATCCGGCATGATCGGGCTTCAACTCAAGAAGATGCTCAGCAGCTAAGCAACCTAGCTCCACATTGCCATGAAGCCGACTAGCCCCATGCAAACATAATGCATTTCAGGGGGAGTTATATCTTGGGTCAACATATCATCAAAATTCAAGCCCCTTCTGAGTGAAGCTTCTAATCATTGTATTCCACGAGGCAATGTTCATCAAGTTCAGACTTAATCAACCTCTCGTGCACTTCCAAACCTTTCAATACGCACTGAAAATCCGCAGAGTTTGAGCGCAAAAAGAAAGGGGTAATCAACAGGCCTGAAAGGAGTTTCTGCCAACTAATCATTATAAACAGCAAATCCAAAAATCAACAGCATGTTTCTTGTGCAGCCCAGCTGATATAATCATGCAGGCACGGATGAGGGACAAAATGAGGTTGTCTGAGCAAAGAGGGTTTGGATGGTGGAGGGATGACTGCAGTGGGTTCATAAGATAGGATGAGGACAGCAGCAATGGAGACACTGGAGGTCGTGGAGGACTGTGAGGGCATGCACTCGTTTGGTGCCAGTAAAAGATTGTGCAGTGGCACAGAGGGGGAGGATGTCGGGGGTCTGCCGCCATTGAGGAGGTGGAGGTGCTGTGGCAGTGGAGAGAAACAGAAAGGGATTATAGGCAAATGTGGGTGGAATAAGTTATGCAGAGAAAATAAGCATGGTAGTAATTCACTCTGTGTTGGTATTCTCCTTGTGCCGTCCTAGTTCTTCCAACATAGTAACAAAATCATAAGCTGAAAGACAAGATAATACACACTTAGTATAATAAAAGTTTAAAACACCTCTATTTATGAAACAACACTCTGAATATCGTGGAACCATACTATGAAACTACCATCTAAATAGAAACAGTTAAATTAGGACCAACTTCATATCTTTTTTATTAGAATCTTGTTATGTTTTTCCCACCTGATCTTTACAGACTTTGTCGAACAAGGTGATGGCAACCATACAGCACAATCTTCGTTCCTCCGAAGCCATACAAAGAGCTAAAATTATTGGCGCTAGAATATTATCCTATGTTTTGGATTGCTTATGTAACTAGTCTCGATGACTTCTTGTTTAGTACTAGTATGTAATTTATTTTCAACCTCACTATCGCAAGGCGAATTTGCCTTCTCGTGCACTCTGCTTCAGGATCCTAAGCCGTGAATGCACCATGATTGCACCTAATACTCTTTAGAAAACGAATGCAATTTATTTCCCCTGACATAAAAGACAGTGACTGCATTCTCCGATTTCACCAAGTATAGAATCAAACTCCATCCAAACTTAAGTATTTAAATTAATTTGGATAAAAATGAAGAAACAGATAAACCACATGCAGATAAAAAAAAAACATAATTCCCATTGTTTGAGTCGATATTCCTGAATCCTGATTACCAATGACTCGCCTCCTCCTCAAGCTCAAAGACTACAACTATTGTGTTTTCATTTTTTGGGATTCTTTTAACAGTAATACAATCATTATATTTATTATATTCAACTACTCTTCAATGACTATACACATTTCCTCATTAAAATTCCCTATATTCTATCAAAATCAATATAAGAAATACCTTTTCAATCTCGTCTTGGATCTCCTGCAAATTTTTAACTGAAAGATGTCCACTCACATTTCTCTCTGCAGCCCTTGAAATAAATAGGAGAAAGGAAAGTATTCTTTGTGCTTTCGCTGTGCTTAAACCCTAGTGCTAGTAGGGATTGGGTTCTTGCCGGAGTTGCAAAATATCACTCCGAAAAAATTCGTCACATTCATATCTACCAAAACTTTTGGAATCGCATGTCAAAAGAATATTTTATTTGCCTCTAATTTTTAATTTTTAAAGAGAGAAAAAATAATAATGAAAAATGACAAATTGCAATGACCAAATAAATTATCATCATCAATGTACTTTGCAAGTCATAGTGCCATTTAAAAAAGGTTTGGGGTGTAATCGAACATAATTGAACGGAATATTGTCGGGTTCGAATTCAATTTGTTTAAAAATTTGAAGGTTTGAATTTGGTTTGAGCTCGTTTCGAGTTCTGAAAATCAAGTTCGAGTTTGACTCGATAAATAAAAATTGAGCTCGAGTTCGGTTTGGATTCGGTTAGTTTATTATTCGATATAATCGTAAACTTGAACCCACCCGAACCGAACTCGAACTCGACTCATGTTTGTTAAATATTCGAGTTCGAGCTCAATAAAAACTCATTTAATAAATTATTTTGTTAATATATATATATATATATATATATATATATTAATTTGATAAGTTTGTGAACTACTTCGTATATAGAGCTTGCGAGCTATTTGAAATTCGCTCATTTTTAAAGTTCGTGAACAAGTTAGTTAACAAAGTTCGTGAATTATTTGAAGCTCAATTCGTTAAAATTATATTCGAACATGTTCGCGAACCTTTTGAACCGAATACTATTCGGCTCGAAAATTTATTCGAGCTTAGTTTGAAACTCAAGTTCGGTTTGTTTAGTAAATAAACGAATTTCAAACGAACTTTTATTGAATCGAGCTACAAATAGCTCACGAATAATTTAGTTCGCTTACACCCGTACATATAAACGTCTAATTCATAATAAACCTAACGTGTTTGTTTAAATAAAAGACCAAAAGAAAAGCAAAAGTTTTTGGTATTACATAAATAAATTGTTACTTTCTTTTCTAATGCACCACGGAAACAGTATACATTTAAGTTGCTTACATGTCTTGTACTTTGTGTTAGTACATTTGTTGATACAAGAAAAAATAAAAATCCATCTAAATAAATATATGAATGACTTGGAGGTTTGAGCTTTGCCCTTTCGAATTTAGATTCAAAAATGGACAAATTTGTGTCAATTATTTTCATAGAAAATAAGACTACATGGTACGCGAAACATTAGAATCAATTTCTATCATTGGCGAAAATAATTAGATTTAGGATGAATGAATACCGCACTTTCAAAGCCAACAACTTTTCACTGAAATTACTACCTCCGTCACAGTCACTCTTTCCCGATTGGGACATCCCACGAAAATAATCTCATTTTTTTTTCAAATGTTAAAAGTACAAAATAAAGGGTATTAAAATAAATCTAATAAAGTAATTGGACATAATGTAAAATATTAATTTGCGTATAAAATAGAAAGGAGACTGCTTTCATGAAGACAAGGGAGTATAATTTTTTACATTATTTAATTAATTTAATCCGACACTTTTAAATGAAACACTTGTCAAATAATTAATTCCTTATGGTAGCAATAGCATTAATCAAGAATTTTGGTATATTCAATGAATCTAAACCATGATTATAGACACTAAATAATATAAGTATATATATAGCACATAGCATAATCGATTATATAACATAAATATATGGCTCACAGCATCATCGATTGGTACCATCAACCCCATGAGGAACGATGAAACAAAATTAGAATTTGAGAGTAAATGAGAGAGTGCTGACAAACAAGGAATTTAAACAGAGTGTTGATTAAGTTCAAATCCTCTCTATAAACCTGTTTACAGACCGACAATACCATACCAAACCCTTTCTTGTTTAATCTTCTTCGTCCTCGTCTTGCTCGTCATCATCTTCAGAACCATCACTGTCCTTGTCCTGCACCAATGCCAAAATGAATTACAACTAAAATCAACAATCATCTGACCTTCGGCTAACTACTACACAAGTTATGATGGCTATACTTGACAATAGAAACTACCTAATACACATGTCAGGGCCTATCAGGAAATACTTATTACTCTTGTTATAGAAACATAATGCTTCGACTTACTAAGGCAGTATTAATCTTCATGCATATTCAGATTAGGGGTAATTAGACAACCAGCGGCAACTCTAAAATCAAATAACATTTTCTTAGTGCTAATGACAGCACAAGAACCCAATACTTTGCATTTAAATCAGTTAACAAACAGAAATAATGACCTAGAACAAGGAAAACACAATATAGGCAACAGTCGCGAATTCTGAGAAATAGTTCAAATCCAGTTTGATAGCAACTGCAAGTAGATGCTACAGGTTTCAAATTATATACAAAAATTCCTCCAGGAGTGGAAAGTAATATAGGCCTTTTCTAACCTCATCATCTTCCATTTCAAATTCCTCCTCATCAGCCTCCTAAAGCAAAGAACATTTAGGTCAGTGAAGAGTTAGAAAGTGGATCGTAGAATTAAGCATTCTCAATACGATGTCAGAATCGCATATTCGAATTGAATAAACTTGTACAAAATAAATAGAAGGCAATTAGGGAGCAATGCATACGTTGTTAAAATATGTGAGGGGATTTGGCCATAAATCATCCTTGATAATTTCAGCAACCTGCTATAGATGGCAAGGCACAAAATACATAAAACTATATTCTTTGTTGGAAAAAAAATTCAAACAAAACCTAAGCTCATTCAATATTATGCTTGAGCAGAATTTACCTCGTCCTGAATCTCTTCCAAATCACCACTATGCTGGCTGTCGTTGAACCAGGAAAAGAAGCTGCATTTCCCAGTGTGTTTGATGTAAGAAGTAGAAGTCAATGCCATAAAGAAAAATTGGGCATAGTAGGACAGTTCTATCATGAATTCCCAATACCATAATCTATGGCTCTCTCTCTCTCTCTCTTTCTGCGTGTATATATATGCATAATTGATAACACATATATATCAACTTCAAGTATCACTTTACCTACTACGGTACCAGAGTGAATATGATGAGTTACAAAAACTTCTGGATAGGTATCCTACATCTGTACCGAATTCTTTCTTGTTAAAGAATCTCTTTCTAGTTGCTCTGGAACAATTATGAGATTCTCTAGAAGATATATGGGCTTCTGGCGGCAACATGCTTGGTCCCGCTTATGGGGTCAAATCACTACGTTCTAAGAAGAAATATCATTTTGGCGGCATGGCCGATCGGTAAGGCGGGGGACCGCAAGCAGGAACATTTTCCCTTTTTTGAACAGGATGCAGAAGAACCCAAATACTCATGCAACCTTATCCATACTAGACCATGGAATTTCAAACTGAGAGAAGCGTAATGGATTGAACTAGCCTCTTTCCCAGGCAGTAGTGACATGGGAAAATTATTTCCATACAACAAGATACAACATATAGGATGATAGGCACCCTCTACTTATAGTTAGTTATGATATCACTTTTATGAGAAGTACAAAACATTCATGGATACTTGCACACTTTCTTCTTTTTGCCTCCTTTAATGCTTTTTGATCCCGTATATTTTCCTTCTATCCTGTCCCTTTACCCCATTTAATTTTATCTTCTGTTATTCTATTTTTCTTCTTCATCTTATTGTTCTTTTAATTACCCAAAATAGTTCCCTCTAGATTGACGTGCAGCATTCATCACATTGATTCCCCTTGATAGTATTTGCATAGTTGCACCATAGACTTATGCTTCTTCAGCTTATAAAAAAGCCGAAAGTGGAAATACAAACTTACAAGATCAAGATGATAACTTTACTTTCTTAAAGAAGACTTCTCTTACTTATATGAAGTAAATAAAGGCTTTAAATGTTAATGAGCATGTGATAAGAGCAAAATTCTACCGGCTCTCTAAGGAATTGTAAAAATAAATGAAAAAACAGGAAGGAGAACAGAAGGTGCTAACCTCTCCTCAGCATGAGATCGCTTGTTTCCTTTCTTCTCTTCAGCAACACCATTAGGAATGCCCTTCAAAAGACAAGGATGCACAATAGACTCAATCTCAAATTAAAAGTATAGGGCATATCTTTCATAAATGGAAGCTTACCATGCCTTCTTTCCACTTTATTGATGTTGCTGTGATTTTAGTTGTTCCCTCCTCAAGGAATGTAAAGGTCTTCGTTAGCTTAGAATCTTCAAAGTAGGGATTGGACTTGAAGCACTGTCATAAAACAGAAGATTGTCCCAGCGAATTAAAACTTAATCTTGACTAGGCATAATAAAATCTTCTTCTACATTATACATAATACGGCTCTGGGAAAAGATGATGACTCACAAATGTAATGGAGTAGCCAGATTTCACATCTTTGCAATCCTCAACTTCAAGGTTAGTCAAATACTTAAATATCTGACATAGAAAAAAAGGTAATGACTTGAAATTACCAAATAATGAGTTACTTGATAAGAAGAATAATGGATGTGGATCATTGATGAGGTAAACAAGATAACATTTTTTCATTGTTCTCTATTCTTATCATTGAAAGATTAAAATAAAACCTTTTGGTCCTCGTCAGTCAAAAGTTCGCTAAGGGCAGGGTGACTCATAAACTGCAAGATCAAAGGAAACATTATTTAGGAAATAAACAAATTATAAGTAGCAGAAGGGTTGCAAGCTTTTAAGTCGTACTTTCTTAATCTATTTAAATATGAAAATTTTACTCACAGCAGTCAACCAGAAATCAGGAATGGATTGAATGATGTCATTTCGCTTATCATAGACAGGCTTCCGTATCTCATTGTACTTCTGTTCCACTTCCAAGACTTTCTCACTTGCTTCTTCGTTGATCTAAAGGACATAGAAAAACAGAAACAACTTCTTACCATGGTATTCACTTTGGGGTGAATTATATAATTTCAACTCTATCAAGGTACCAAAAATTCAAAATCAGTGAAAAAGTTAAAGTGATCCTAAGAAATTCATGCCGTACAGTGCAGATAAATAATAGTGGCCATACACAAACATTACCATACATATAACAGAGCCATAACTTAAATTGCTGACAAGAATAAAGATAAGCAAGCAACCACAAGAGCATTCAATCAGGATCAAGGATTTAAAGCAAGTTTCATACATTCATAAAGTCCCGGGATTGTGTCAAAATCCTAAGGAAAAAACAATTCCCTTAAACCAAATTTCATAACAATGTTGTAGTGAATAAAGGATAGAGCGTATAGCTCCAATTCTATACTCTGTTCTTAAACATAATAGTCATAAAACGTCAAAAAATCAATGCACGTTCCGTCACTGCAATTTAGCATTACATGTATGGAAGCTGATTTTTTGGTTATAAAAAGCATACTATTATCAAACTCCACCAATTTCGCAAATATGAAATTAAGACAAATGAAAAGCGAACATACAGATAAACCACAAAAAATCATAAATCTTTGCTTTGATCCATATCAAAATTCACCAATAACCCAGCTCCTATGGAGCTCGAATACTACAACTTTCTAGTTTTATTGCGTTCTTTACTTGAACAATAACACATCCATTCAATCGCATCCACTCAATCCTCACTGATTCAACAGAAGAGATTATCGCAAAATAACAAATATGGGGTTAAGAAAAAAGACGAATCTCAACGAAAATAAACCCGAAATTCCCTCAATTCAAGCAAAATCGTCATAAGAAATTGGATTGACCTTTTCAAGCTCGTCTTGGATTTCCTGAAGCTTTTCGATCGAGAGAACGAGCTCCCCATCAATCTGTTCGGCGACATTGTTCTCTTCCTCCGCCCCTCCCACTTTCTGCTTTTTCCCTTTGTCCGCTCCCATTTCTCTCCCCAACCCTAGAAAATCCACAGAGGAGAGGAAATTCTTAGTTGCGATTCGACAGATTCAACGCGGTGCTTAAACCCTAAATAAACCCGCAGAGAAAGAAGAGAGGGAGTTTAAATAAGGGTTAGGGTTCTTGAGTTCATCAAATATCATGCATACAATTACTATTATAAATATATAAATTAAAAAGGTAAACTGAATTAACTCATAAAATAAAATTTAATCCTCAATACTGTGTCCTAAATCCTATCAAATATTACCATTCTGATTGGATTGCCATTTATGCCCTTAATTTCTAATTTAATGTCGCCATTTTATTTAAATATTTGTTACTATATTTATAAAATCATGGTGCACAATTAATAGTTTACGAAAATGCTCACCCGCCCGCGGTGGGCATTTCTTAATCCGCCCGCGGTTGATGTGGCATGTCACGTAGATAAATATTAAAACTTAAATATTTTTTATTAATTATCACTTTCCGACTAGGGTTTATTGGTTAGGGTATAGTTTAATATTATTTAATAAATAATAATAATAAAAATAAAATTAATAAAAAAACGAAAAATATAGTGACTCGTATGATGATGTGTCAATGATGTGGCATTGCCACATCAACCGCGGGCGCATTAAGATGTGCCCACCGCGGGCGGTGGAGCGCTACTCTAATAGTTTAATATATAAAATATACTCCTTTTTTATATATATACTTTAAATATTGAACTTTAATCCTATCGTGTTTTAGATTTCACGAATGCAATACAAAATGCTATTACACATAATAGACAATAGACAATATATGATATTATTCGAATGAAAGAATGAATGAATCAATCATTTCATAATTCAAATATAAATATAAGTGTGATAATAAGTTAATTAAATATATTATTAGTCAAATAAATTCACATATAATTAGTGAAATAATTAAATATGTATAATTTTATGGTAAATCTAAAAATGTGGTTATATTTATTAAACATATAAATAGACATATTCTTTAGGAGATGAAGAGAGTACTAAAATATATTTTGAGAGGTTCATTTTAATCTTCAATAAATATTTGACAATGACTTATGCATATTAGATAATAATATGCACATTAATATGAAATTTTGGGACTAACGGTGGTTTAAGTTTGTTTATATTTTTCATTAGTCATTATTTAGACCAGCGGCGGAGGAGTAATGAAGCCCTTTCCAAAGTTTTTCTCCTTTTTACCATTATAAAAAATTATTTAAAATATTAAAATTAAACTTTAGTACTACTACTATCTACTTAAACGATTCAGAAGGAAGAAACTACTCTTTTTAATATTCTCTGACAAGCTCTTCATTTAGAAGACCACTTACATATCTATTACTTGTGTCGTGATTCATAATTCACATAAATAGATAATTTTATAATAATCATTATTATTTAATTAGTATCAAATATAACATTAAATGATCAATATATTCTAAATATAAATAGATAATAAAATTTTATGAAAAAATAACATCTATCAAGCGTTCACACGTTACATGTCATATTAATAGTAAACACTTTAAATATTGTCAGTAAGGTGTACCAAACAGGAGGAGAGCGTTTAATGGAAACTTAGTCAATGTTGTCTTTCATGTATAAATTTATTTCTTGAAAATGTGGGATGAAGGTATAATCATTCTTTAAATTCCTTCTTTTTTATCCACTCATCATATTTAAATTATAAATTCATCACTGTTTTTCTCTTTCATATCACTTGAAGGATGAATAATATTATCACTTCAAATTTGAATGGATAATATTATCCATGCTTAGAATGGTGGGATAAATGAGAAAAATATTTTTAAGGGATAAATTTATCACTCAAAGAGAATAACATTAGGGGGAAGAATTTGTTGCACGTCCCTTTCCTTTTCTTCATTCTAATTTTTTTTTTTACCGAGAATTCAAATGAATGTTGAAATAAGCAAAACTAGTGTTATACCCGCGCGTTGCGCGGACAATATTTACTCTATAATTAATAATTTAATAAAAGCATCATGAAATATTAGTATTTTTTATAAAAAAGAGTAATGCAAGAACACAAAAATATGTGATAGAAATATTTGTAAAAGAGAAAATTTATTATAAGTTTTTCAAAAACTTCTTTCTACATAATATTTTTAGTAGATATATTATCTTTACAAATTAAAATTTTCAAACATTTTTGTCACGCCCCGTCCTTCACCCTTGTGGCAAAATCGGGATACGCGACTATAAAATAATTAAATAAAGGATAAAAAGGAAACTGTGAACTTTAACTGAGACAAAAGGATATTTCGATAACTGAGTTCAGTGTAGACAAAGTGTAAATTTATATAATTGGCACCTTCACCAGAATCTACTAATGGAACCTCTTGCAGCGGATTAAGGATCGATATAAGCCTACGTGTATGAAGACACGTAGACACCCAAGACTTAAATAAAAGACCGACAAGCCCGCCATAGCATCTCCCTTCATCACGTCTCAACATGCACATTTATAAATACATGCAGGGCTGAGTACAAACGTACTCAGTAGGTACATGCCGAAATCACATACGTACATATATAATTTTCATTGCCGTAAAGAGTGAAACATAGGAATTTTATCTTTAAAAGCACCTACGTTCACTAAATCCTTTATGTGAAACCTGAAGTTTGACAGCTGTCTAAGTTCTTTAGTAATCAAGCATATCTGTAATTTCTGTGTGCCGGGAAGGTGGCCACCTTCCACGGACACCTTGACCGGCCAACCCGCTAGATGACTCACGGTCCTTGTGTACACTAGTTCGAGTGGGGATGCTTACCCACTGGAACCCGAATTCGATTTCTTAATCATAGCAGATATGTATCATACAAAACATAAAATATTTATGGCAAGATAATACTTGAAATATCAATTTCAATTCAAAAGCTATTTGAAAAGAAATAACATAAATGCGGATAAACACGCATATTTTCTTTTAGTATAAGAAAGCCTGCTTGGATCGTCTTGACTGACGACTGCTTCTTTCTCGAATTGCGGTCCTGACCTTTCGTCGTACCCTTTAAATAAATCTCAAGTGAGATAACATTTTCGAGCGCATCTAATATTCTCTAAGTGTAAGGAATTATTATCCTTTGTTATTTGAGAATTATTCTCGGGTCTTTTAACTCGGCTATCGTTCGAGTTTCGGATTTAAATTCTAGGAGGGTCGTTCGATGATTTCTAATCAAGCCATGTTTTGACTTTGATAAATCATAATAAATTGGAAATAATTCCAATTGTAACGATCAAACTTTAAAGTGACCATAACATTGTAAAGTTTTATAATCCGAAGACAAAACACATAAAATCATTTTACTCTATTTTTCACGAATTTTCATAGTCAGATAAATTTCTAGATTTTCGCTGGAATTGGCAGTTTGCGCAACCATTTTGAAAAATTCATAACAAATCGAAAACACAACGAAACGAGGTGATTCAAGTTGGAGATTACTCCTAACTCGATCTAGTATTTTATTATGTTAAAAATTTTACTCATTCTGTACTTAAAATGACGAGACAATTCCCGTAAATTCACATAATACTCGTATATAACCTACATACATGCTCGTCTATTCGATTCATGCGAGAAAAATCGAAAACATATAAAACGACGAGCTCAAGTTAACTTCTCAAAACCTAACATGCTTAGATTTTATTGAAACTTAAAACACATGTTTATCTAACTCATACGAGCAATATTAATTCTCGACATTTTTCAATTCGGGCTCGGCTTGATAAAAATCGAAAATGGCAGCCCCTATTTCAATTTTTCATCAAGCTCAAAACATGAAAATAAAACCGTAGAAACGTAGGTAAGATCGAGGGCTACCTTTCTATAGGATTAGATTTCGAAGAAATCGGAAAAACGAGACGAACGGGACGAGAATCGGAGCAAAACTCCTCCTCCTTTTCCTCTTCTTTGTTCACGTGAAAAATCTGAATTGGGGGGGGGGGGGGGTGACTTTGTGGTCTTTTATAGGCCACAAGTTGCCCCTCAAAATATCTAAATACCGGGGTGTTTTATCTATTTTTGGTCAAGTTTCTCTCGTAATTCGGATTAGTATTGGTTGATATTGTCGATCAAGTTGATACTTGGGTATGTTATTTGCTACATTGTAGGTGAAGATCGATATAAAGGAGTTAACAAGGCTCGAGAGGAGAAACGAGACGAAAAAGGAAGAAAGAAATTGATCATCGCGAGAAAAGGAACAGAGCGGGGGCCTAGCGAGCGCTAGGCCCCAGCGCTCGCTGGCCTGAGCCACGGAGGAGGGACAGAGCTGGGGGCTAGCGGTCGCTAGCCCCCTAGCGAGCGCTGAATGTTGGACAGAACTTGGGGCCAGCGGTCGCTACCCCCCCAGCGACCGCTGGCCCAGCGCAACTTTTCCAAGACAGAACTGTGGGGTAGCGCTCGCTAGCCCTAGCGAGCGCTACCCTGGCGCGATCCATTCTCCTATTTAAACATCCTCCGCGTGATTTTCA
>JAPKLX010000001.1:9473174-9564406 GCA_026898415.1 Leonotis leonurus
GTCTGGACTCAACAACGCCACGTACTACAGTTAAAAATAAGTAGGAACACGGGGTCCAAACCGTCTTTTCGCCTCTTAGATCTTTTCGATCTGATATTCTTTGTTATTTATCTATCTCCATTGAAACGAGAGTCAACACACTCGACTTTCTTACTCATTAAAAATATCTTCGTCTCTCGTGTACTAAAGTCGGGGTTTGGCCCGATCGAATTGCACGTAAATCGAGAAAATGCTTGTTTCTCGATTTCTTGATAAATATCAATTTAAAACTCCGTTTCTTCTGAAATAAATTTTATTAAACTTCTCGGGAATTTCCTCATTACTCGTGCGATAAAATCGAAAAATAGGAGTTTTCTCGATTTCTCGAGTTCTCGATTTTACTATTCACTGACGGCGAAAATAAAATTTCCGCGTATGGTTCGTATCGCGATAAAAGTGTATGTAAATTATCGCGCTTTGTCCATATCTCGGCTCGGACTTCAAATCCGGGCATTCAAATGGATCCCATATTTCGCCTCTTAGATATATTTAAATATCTAAATTTCAAAATATCTAAATTTCAAAATATCTAATTTCAAAATATCTAATTTCGAATGAATCCCCTATTTGCTCTTGTTACCCGTTATAAAAGTATAAGCCGGTTCTCGAAAGAGCGGAGATTTGGTCTCCGTTTTTGCTGAAACTTGGCAGCAAGCTTCAAAATAAAGTTTCTAATGCAAAATTTTATTCTTGGAATTTTTAAACACCTATAAGCTATGTATAAAATACTCGGGTGTTACAATTTTTTACTTATAACTCGTGATATAAGTACATATAATTAACTATGACTAAAATTAATTCTCACCACCGTTTAACTTTAAATCAATATTTGTTAGAGGGTTGATGTTGATGGTTGATAAATCAACACAATAGAAAATTTAATAATAAATATAAATCAATATATGATGAATTATATCTCCTCCAGTTAGGGACTCGACCCCTCGGGTGCCCTTTTTTCATATTATATTACTGCCCCATAAGAAGAATCAATAGGTTGGTCAAGTAGCTTTTTTTTTGATGCATAAGATAAGTTGGAGGGCTTATGCTCCCCAATCATGATATTTTCGTTTGTGTAGTCATTTCCTTTCTTTGAATGCTTCTTTAATTGAATTCAAAGATCGATAGCTGTGAAGCATACTGTTTTATCACAATGAAAATAGCAGGTTATCTTCCCTGCCTTGATAGAGAAAGAGAAACCGATGCCAAGAAGTCTTCCCAAATTGCTTGCTTAAGGTGGTTCGTCTGACCAAGAAAGAAAGTCCAAAAAGAATGAGATATTTTGCCCGTAGATCTGATTTCGCGAGATGCGTTCCAGAATATGAGATTGGATGCCGAAGGCGCCCTTGGGGTAGTTCCTACGGGGTGGAGATGATGAGGTTAGACAACTTGTTAAAAATACAAACACTTAATATTTCAAATTATAGAATATTCACCATCATTTATATTTATAATTTCTTTATTGACATCAATAGCAACAAAATTTTATGAGTTATGATAGTTTGTGATGAAAACGGATCGGATACGGGCGGATAGTCCTTATCCCGTATCATAACCAATATTATTTTATCGAATTCAGAGTCGAATACGGAAAAATTGGATTCAGATACGAATTCGGAATATTCGGGATACGGACACGGGACGGATATGGTATGAATCCGGGTCAAATTCGAATAAATATAATCGGATAAATATGTATACAATAAGTAGATCTTAAGTATTATTATTATAAGTAGATCCTAATTATTATTATTATTATTATTATTATAGTACTATTTTTTATTCTAAATATGTAAGTTACAATTTAATTATTAATATAATAAATTAATAATATATCTAAGGACACCACCTAGACTATATTAAAGCTCGAAAAATTATACTTTCCACACATTCACAATTTAATAAAATAAATTTAAAATAATATTTAACAAGTAAATTAAAATATGATTGTTACATATATATATATATATAATATAAATAAAATATATTTGAAAAAATCGGATATCCGAATTTGTTATGCGGATAATATCTAATAAAATATGGAAAATTTCGGCTACAAGCTGATATTATGTAATTCGAATTGGATCCCAAAGTCAAATTCAAATTTTTGGATTCAAATCCAAATTTAACCGAATAATGATATTTTATTCCAAAATAGATGCCGATCGGATACGATTCGCATCGAGAACGGATAAAACTTTTAAAGGTCTTTCTTCCTTCCATCACAATACATAAGTTATAAATTGGAAAAAAAGAAGAAGATATAAGTACATTTTATGTCATGCAAATTTGTATGCATGCCTCGAACCTCCCCAACTCAAACATCTGTCATTCTCAAACCTCCACGTATCCCACTTTACCACAATTTAAAATTTATATTTCACTATTCATCTCTTCCTCACCCTCTCCCCACATGTACACAGTACACTCATCTAGGAGTGAGAATCGGGATGAGACCGGGAGTCCCGGTCCAGAAAAATTGGAAATTCTTTGTTCCGGTCCCGATCAGGATTTTGGGACCCCTGAATTCTGAAATTGAAAAATTTTAATTCCCGGTCCCAAAAAATTAAGTCTCAATTAGTCCCGAATAGTCTCAAAATTTCGGACGGGACCAAAATTTCCCGATAGAAACCAAATTTTCCAAATTTGAAAAATTAATTTCGGGAAATTGGGAGTCCCGATCGGGATTCGGGACTTCCGAGTTCCGAAAATTTACAATTCCCCAGTCCCGATCCCAAAAAATTCGGGACTCAGGATGGGACTAGGAAAGTCCGGAGTCCCGGTCCCAAATTCTCACCCCTACGCTCATCTATATTTTATATTCTCTCTCCACGAACACCACCAGTACCTGCTCTCTCTACAGTCCTCTATACCTTATACTCACTCTCATCATCACCATGCATAGCAGCACTATTAAGTATTAGTTCTCCCTACACTTGTGTATACTCTATGCCGTCGTCTCTACACCGTGGCCATGTCAGGGCACCACCAGTACCAGCAGCTCGCCCACTGAGAGTTACCACCACGAAAAGGGCCCTTCTACCTCCCAAGACTATATTCATTCACCTCAGTTAGATCGTTTCAAAATTCTAAATTTTCAACTTTTAATTCACCTCAACAAAAACTAAAATTAATTATTATCTTTATGCATAGGAAATTAATTGATCTTATGAGTTTTCTTGATATAATGTTGTGGCGTGCAACAACCTTTTTTACTCGTTATTTAAAATGCATGATAACATGTAGAACTACAAATCAATCTCCTAAGTTATTTATCAAAAATGTTTCATGAAAAGTGTTTAAGAACACAAAATATGTCTTGACAAAATAAATTAGTTTAATAAATTTATGATTATTCTATTATTTATTAATTATTTTGATAATATGAAAATCTTGGATTAAATAAGAATCATTTAGTTTGATTTTAAAAATATCTATATCAAATCATAATCAAATCCCCAATAATTAGTTATATATGATTTTCAAAATTTTTATTAATCTCTTAACAATTCTATATACTTATTAATAAAAAAAAGTACTTATAAAAGAATCTAAAGTATTTATAACGGCTTGTCTTCTATTCAATATATGTGCATATGTAATGTGATAGGGGAACAATCATATGAATATGATAATTAAAGTGAGAACTGAAAAATGTATCATGACCATTAATATATTAATATATTTTAATAGTGCATTTGGGTTTTTGATATGATTTATTTTATTTTATAAGTTAATTTATTAAATCCAAAAGGATATATAGTTTTGTCATTTCCTAAATATAATTACAATAAAATATTAATGCAACTAATACACTTTTGTGCCCTTAAGTATTATTTGACGTGTTGATTATTATACATATATGCAGGTAGAGTATATCTTATGCATAATATAACATGTATTATACATTATATATTTATAGTCCTATACAAATACACAACATAAAGAAATTTAATTAGTATCTTCAATGCCGAGATTTCACTTGTTTCTTAAAATAATGGGTTTGATTTGATATGTATTTATTATTTAATTATATATATATATATATATATATATATATAATTTATAGTATATCATCATTATAATCTGAATCATAAATTATTATAAAAAATTTCCACCTAGAATAGAACAATACCTAGTGCATTGATTACAACTGCATAAGGTAGTGTATCCTTATTAAATTACTGGCACTGCTACATAAGGCTTTGTGCCTTGCATTAAGACATTATATACTGCAATGATTTGTATACCTGGAAACAATTTTCAAAATGATATGTATACTTGAAACAACTTGATAATTGATATTTGATGCAGATATTTGTATAATATTTAACTCAATTTTACACATTTGATATAATTTCGAACTCCAATACATGAGTTTTGCAACATTATTGAAAAATCAAGATCAAAATAAATGTAAAATAATTTATTTAAAGTACACAATTAAAAATATTTAACATTTTAATAGTAATATCAATTTGTGAAGGTAAAATAATTGTAAAATTAAATTAAATAATGATTTTTGTGGAAATCAAAGAGGTAAAGTAATAAAATAATTTGTATTAAAATATATGTTGGCAAGGTGTGGTGTTGGTGGTGGAGTTTATCCGATTGAAAGATTTGATGATTTGAATTTAAATGGTATAAAGGTAGAAAACGCAAATTTGAAAAAAAAGATTTTTTTTTTTAAATATTTAGGCAAAGATCACGAATCTGCGCAAAAGAAGCTTTTAGAGAAAAACCATTTATGAAGCTTCACATGTATCGATAAAGTAAAAAAGAAAAAGAGCGATTATATTTATTGAAAAAATCGGATGGCTTAAGGCTGTATTGAAGAATTCAAACTACTATATTATTGAAGAAATTAAGTAGTTTATGTAATTTTCAATAAATAAGGGTGTAATGATTGGTATGTGAGCAATTAATATTCAAATCAATATATGCATGAGACATGCAACTTTGAGCGGGAAAATGTGAACTTTTGGCGGTAAAATACATTGCATTGATTTTGCTTTAATATAGTAATAGATTCGTCGCATTAAAATAAACAAATAAGTATATCTTATGACACCATGAAACATCAATAATTTATTCTCATTACTTCCACCTATTATTCGTTATCACGAATAGGCTTAGTGAAAGAAAAAAAGTTCTAACATTTGACATCTTTGCGAAACAGGTGTTTTCAGGAGAGTAGAAATTGTTGAGAAATTCAATTTAGTGGTTATAAGGGTGAAATATTAAATTCATTAATTTCTTTAATATTTATAATAAAGGGTTTTATAATTTATAAAGAGATTGTTTAGGAATTATATTTAAATTTATTTATTTTTTAAACATATTTTTCGAATACGGAGGCTTGGGCTTCTCCGTTGGTCGAGCATTTGGACTCAAATGACTAATGAGCCCCAAAATTCATTTTGTTGGTGTAGGTTATGTTTGGTATTAAGAGTAATAATCTTGAAATGAGCATCGTGTTTACATTGACACTAGTATTTGGATGTTTTAAACTTATAGTTAGGAATTAGGCGAATAGGAGTAACATGAAATCTATTACAATATCATATCCACAACACGAATGGAGTTGTTTTTATTTCTTCCCACCTCAATCTCGCATGCCAATCAACTACTTTTTGTTTCACCAGAGAGTTACATACATATAAATAAAATAATATACTTACGTACATAATTAAGAGCCAATATAACATGTATCCGACCCAAATTAAAATAAGCAAATATATCACGAAACTTAAATACCTAAGAAAAATATTAAATAATTTAATTATAGAACAAAATTCTTAATTTCTACCACACAATCACAAGATATTTGACATTGGTTATATAATTATTCTGACGTGGTCCTAATATTAATTTTATGCTTGGTTTTCCATATATTTTAATCAGTGCCTCTTGTTGAGAGCAACAAAATTTAGAGATTGATGTTCCACCTAAATTTGACCCCTCGAGAAACATTCCCCTCCGGGACCAATTACATTTACTTCATAAATTCATTATACACATATAATATATAAAAATGAATTGTACACATGATTTTTCTAATGTCATATATACAAATACAAATATATATTTCTTGTGAATTAGCCAACTTAGAGCGGAATTGACCTAAGAGCTAGCTAGCGATATGTTTAATTAGCGAAACAATCATGAACGTCATCCAAAAATTGATCAAATCTGAATCATAATCATGTTTTATTACTATAAAGTTACATATGTCTTGTCATCTATCTTGTCACTGCTATAATGTTGTACTTGTGATGTGTATATATATTTATATATCTATCTTAATTACGTAACCATTTATAAGTAAAATGATGTTTCTATTATATCATGCCATCGTCTATTATGTCAGTCATATATTGGCAATGACACTATGTATAAATATAATGTGTGTTGATAAAATCATGAAGTATAAGATGAAATATTATTACGATATGTATTCATTATTATCTTATCCGCTCATGGATAGTAGTAGCATCACTGATTAATTATATATATGCAATTAATATAGTCGTCACCAATAGCCTTCAAAGTACCCTACAACACATTAATTATTCAAGGGGCAGATCTTTGTCAAGGTTGAGTACGCCTTCTACAATGGGCCTTAAAAAAAATTATTGTGCAAATTTTCACTATCGATCGGGCCGGGCTAGCTGAATCAATGACAATGGACCACTTTCAAGAGATGTTTCTGTTTGTGTAGTATTTAATTTAGTTATACCCTTTCATGCATGGCTCACTATATAAGTTGTTTAATGTACATTATATAAGTTAATTCTTATACAATTTAATGCAAATATAATATTTTATATACCAACAGGGATTATATATGGTTCCCACTCTCCCTGTCAATACAGTTGCCAAATTCAATGACGCAAACCAATAATTGGATTCTTCGTTTCACCAAATTAAGGCTATCAGAAATTATGTTTGCAGTTTGTAATATTTGATGCATGCATGTAAGGATGAAACATCAAATGTAATAAGCAAGTTCAATTCAATGAGATATTTCACACGTACAGTCCAGATTAATATACATACTACAATATATAGGTGTATTATAGCATTTGAAACTCATTAGCTTGTCTCTACATATATGTAGGTAGGGCCTTCAACTTTAGAGACACACATGCCTTACAACATGGGAATAATAGAATTGTTGGTTCTCAATTAAACAAACAAATTTGTATATGCCACAAAAGCAAAACATTCTTGCAAATAGATATGCTCCAAGGTGAGCCCACCTAATATATTGAATCAAGAAAGAGCTAGCAAGAAGTGGCCACTTGAAGCCACCAATCTCCAAAGCTACGACAAAATCAAACCATCAAATTATGTCCAACTCCCATTTCTCTATACCAATTTCTCAGACAACAATGGCCACCTTTATATGCACAGATAACACACAAACTTTCTCGCATTGAGCATGTTGTACCTTTGGATGACACAAAAAGATACATAAATTTGCAATAAAGCCTTGTTACAATAAATCATCATAACCAACTGCAATAAAATATCATATACACACGTTTGATTATTACTCTTTTATTTAGGGTTCAAATAAGATCCTCTATTGCCTACTATGCTACTGTCCTATATTGCCTTAATAAATGTTACATGTGTCTTTTCGTTACTAATGCAATATGAGATTTCACAATTAGCCAATAGAAAATTCCAAGTTGTTGATTGATTGATGAATTAATCCTTATTAGTCTTGACACAGACAATATTCTGAGCAACATCGACTGCCTTATCATTCTTGCAGCCCAAAAAACCTGCAGCAGGCCTAGTTTGCTTGGTGGTCCTCATCTTCGACCCTCTCTGCTCCGCCACCATCTTCTTTCCGGCGGCGGCGACGCTGACGCTGTCGTCGTTGAACTCCGATAGGGCGGAGTAGTCCGCCACGCTGGCGGTGACGACGCTCCACTGAATGCTGGCCTCGCTGGGTGCGTAGAGAGAGGTGGGGCTCATGCAAGTTGACACGTCATCGCCCGCGGCAGCTGCTGCTTCGGATTCCAGCAGCGGGAAAATCGAACCGGATATGTTTTCGATCTCGAACAAATCCGAGCTGGCGTCGCTGGCGGCTACTTCATCATCGCAGACTGTGGAGGTGGGGAGGTTAACTCCTCTTCCCTTCGGGATGGCGTCCCACGTCAGCATCGACAGCTTCCTCTCCATATTTGTTGCCACGTCACCTTTCGAGGCTCGCTTCTTCTGCGATCCGAAGACCTCGATCGAGCGCCGTGACTCTTCTAAAATAAGCTGCTTCTTGGCCGCTGCGCCTGCCGCCTCTGGTGGCGGCGGCGGAGGGCCGTAGAAGGCTCTCTGGGCATTGATGTTGACTGACTTCTTGTCGAAGCAAGGGCCTCTGCAACCGAAGCCCATGAAGAGGCGAGTAGCCATGGCCTTCTTCTGCTTCATCTGGGAGTTGTGTTGTCGGAGATCGGGCAGCAACGTTGTTTGGCTGTTCCAAGCACTGGTTGATTCCGAGCACAAGCTAGGAGTCGTGGGGCCAAGATTTGTAGGGATTTGGATTTTCTTGGAGGGGGTTTGGTACTCTAGCTTCATGTTGAAGTAGCGATCGGCGCCGAAGACTCCGATCTCTGAGTCTTTAGGGGTGACATGGTGGGAGAAGGAGAAGGCGGAGGTGGGGTCTTTAATAGGGAGTGAAGAAGAAGAGGAAGTTTCGAACGAGTCGACTCGGAGGGATGATTCTTGGGGGTTACTCTCCTTTGTATTGGAGAATTTGATGCTCATATTGCTGTCTTGAGCTGAAACTCTGTGTACCAAGCTCTCTTTGGCTGTGTCTAGGTAGCATGAGAACGAGGCTACACGAAGACCGCTGCTCTTGTCATCTATTTCCATGGTTGATCAAGATCAGAGAGAGAGAGAGAGAGAGGGGAGAAGACAAATATTGTATGAGGTAGCTAGAGATATTATGTAAGAAGAATATTATGTGGAATTAGTATGGTTTGAGGGTTTGAGGAAGAGGTGGGACTTATGTAGGCATGGGGAGCTAGGGTAGGGGTGGATATTACAGCAAAGACAGTGGCTCCCTACATGTACTGCATTACACTTCCCACTTTTGCCATTCTTATTGGTCCCATATTTGTTCATTTGTTTATCATGCTTTTAGCTAAGGTTTTAACATTTTACATACATATCCTTAATTTAACCTAATATAATACCGATCATTGTCTAATGATGCCTCACATCTTCTATTGCATTCATGGATCAATAATGTGTGGCAATCTTGGGATTTAAGACTATATATATATTTTTTCCTTGTACTTGTTTATTAACTAATTCTATCTTTACAATTGTTGTTGATTAATCTAAACTGATTGGCCAGTGTTTATATATGAGTGATAAAATTCCAATTTACACCACAGCTTGAACGTACCTCTCAAGTTGTACAGATTGAGAGATGGGTACTGAATACTGAAAATTTATAAGATGTGGATTGAGGAATAAAAAGAAATGCAGGTAGAAGATCAGTCCTTGTATAGTTGCTAAATTAAATCGAATATGATACTATTATTTAATACAAGCTAGCTCTTGCGTTTAGGAATGGACATTAAATGAAATGGGGCTGAAATTGTAACAAAGAATTAAGTGGAAGTGGTGGCTGAAAAACAAGGCTCAAGGGCCTCCATTCATTCAACCAAAATGTAGGGACAACATTGTCCATATCACAATAAATTTGGAGATTGTAATGAATTCTCCAATTACTTTATGCTCCGAGTGCTAACACCCAGTTTGGTAGATCACCCATTAATTGGAAAAGACCATCATCATTATTCAAAATGGATATATATAATGTTATGTGGTTGCATGTCTCATACTAGTTAAGTTCATAATTAGGGTTATGAATTTATGTTAGGTTCGTCGGTAAATCTCATCTTTCATTTTTCTTTATAAATTTGAAGATATTTTAGATTGATTGGGTTAGGGAATAGTATAAGGGTTGTTTAAGTATAGGCCTATGAGATGAGACCCCAATTGTTTGGGCCACGGTTTAGGTTGGTTGTTCTTTTTCTTTTACAAATTTATCAATTGATAAATCGAAAACTAGACTGTGGTGAAAGAAAATAAATATATATATATATATAAAAGTAAAATCATTTTGTCACTTCCTTTCCATTTTGTCCCTCCATTTTTATTCTATTTATTTTATTATATTTTTATTTTTATTTTTCTTCTTTATATTATTAATAATTACTTTTCTTTAATTCTATTATAAAATTATATTGATTATTTTTTAATTTATATATTTTATAAAATTATATATAATTAATGAATTATGTATATTTTTAATAATAATTACCTTATTATATTTTCACTTTTTTTATTGAGAATAATAAAATAATTAATACGAAAAAAATGAAAAATGTAATTTTGGCTCGACTCGCTTACACCCCTAAATCTAATTTGACACCAAGCTTATCTCCTACGACATTTCTTTACCTCGTGAGCTCCTTCAAGCTGACTCTGTGATAGTCTGCAGATCGTAAGTTTGATCTTTCAGACAATGTCGGTAATTTTAAAAGAGCTTCAGAAGGCTAGCCAACAAAAAGATAGTTATAGAAGGAGGTTTAAATACAATCGAGACAAAGTGGTTTATGATTGAATCTCGGTCGTTGTTTTTGAAAGAATTACTTCACCAATAATCTCTGCACGAGCAAGTCCCGTTTTTGAAAGAATGAAACCTACTTCTATCTCTGAGTATAATCTCCAACTTATACACCTTCGAAATCAACTTCATCACATTATGGCAATCTTGACAAACTCTCAAGTTCTTCACTATTCTCACCTCCCTAGCCTCCTCCCCCAATCTTGCCATTCCAAATGCAACTGCCATCTTCTCACTGTGTACAACCACCGCACCTTCCTTCTCTTCCTCTTCCACATCGTGCAAAGCGTTCACAACCTCCGGCACGTAGCCTCCCTCAACTTTAAGCCTCACCATTATCTCATTCAAATTCTTATAGGCCTCCCTTGTTACGCTATCATCATCATCTTCTCTCACACCAGCAACAAATGTATACATGACATTATCAACTTTAATCAAGCTCCAACCCGGAGTTTTGCTCAACTTAAGTTCGGCCATAGATCTTCTCACTTTCACAACATCCTTCCACTTTCCAGCAACGGCATAAATGTTTGACAACAGAACATGATCGCCAGCATCCAACTCCGATAGCCTCGTCTTCACCTCCTCCGCCAACTGCACATTGCCGTGAAAGCTACATGCGCCGAGAAGTGTGCGCCAGATAATGTCGTTGGGAGGAATTGGCATCTTAGTTATAAAATCATAAGCCTTCATGAGATCACCTGCACGACTATATAAATCAACCATACATCCATAATGTTCGATTTTTGGCTCGATTCCATATACTTTTGCCATTTCTTCAAATATTACACTTCCTTTCTCTACCAAACCAGCATGACTACACGCATAAAGTAGAGCAACGAACACAGTTCCATCGGGTATAAGACCGGATTCTTCCATCTCATAAAACAGAGCAACCCCTTCTTCAACATATCCTTGCATAGCCAAGCCCGCTATCAATGTTGTCCAAGAAATTATACTCTTAATGGGCATCCTCCGAAACACCAATCGAGCCATATCTACACTCCCGCATTTGGAATACATATCCATAAGCGCATTGTTTACAGGAATTCTCCAAACATGGCCCGCTTTCTCTATGTAACCATGCATTATCATTCCAAATTGCAATTCCCCTGCTTGAGCGCATGCTGATAAAACCCCAGTCAAGCTCACTTCATTGGGCCTCATTCCCAACTCATGCAACCTTCTAAAATAGCCAAACGCCTCACCGAAGCTCCCATTTTGCGCAAACCCCAAAACCATATTGCTCCAAGACGTCTCATCCTTGATAGGCATTTCCTCGAACACCTTCCTCGCCAACGCGAACTCCCCGAGCTTAGTGTACCCTCCGAGCATCAAATTATACGACTGCAGTCCCTTCGCAGGCATCAAATCAAACACTCTCTTCGCGCCTCCCACATCGCCGCTCCGAAAGAGAGCCGTTAGAAGAGCATTCCACGTCACGATGTTTGGTTGAGGAATTTCGTCGAACACTTTAAGCGCAAAATCAGCGCATGCACACTCCGCGTACATGCTGATCAACGTTGTGCCGACAAAGATGTGTGTATGAAACCCGCGCAACATCGCCTGACAGTGTAGGTGTGACCCAGTCCGGAAACATCGCATAGTCGCGGCGGATTTGAGGGAGAAGGCCAGGGTGAAGCTATCAATCTGCGAATTACCAAGATTCCTGAGCATGAGAGAGAGGGTGGAGATTGAGTTCTGGGGAGTATTGGAATCGGAAAAGCCGCGAATGAGGGAGTTGTACATGAAGGCATCGGGGTTCGGGGTGTGGTGGAGGAGACGGCGAGCATAATCAAGGGCGTCGGAGAGGTGGACGGCGCAGTGGAGCAGAAGCTTTCCGGCGACGAGAGGGTCGGCGTCGAGAGCGGATTTGGTGGAGAGGGCTTGCAGTTGTTGGAGGGATCGCAGAGTTTTACAGCTGCTCAAGAGAGACAAGCAGAGTTGCTCTGCGCTGTACATCCCGTTACATGCAAAATCATTGACGTTCTAACACTTCACTCACTGCTTCAGCAAACAAAATTTGCACTTTTGCACTTTGTACTGAGACAAAATGGTTTCGTTTTACTTCATCGTCTTATATGTTTTTTTGCAGCCTACATTTTACCAATACGTATAAATTGTAAAATTTATTTTTATTCAAGTCAAGATAGCCGAGCGGTCTAAGGGGCCAGTTTGAGTTACTGGGTTCAAATCCCACTCTTTAATATTTTTTTATACTTGAGCCCCTCCATTTTTTTTTTAATTTTTCCTTTTCTTAATTTATTTTAATATATAAATTTATATATAAATACCCTATTTCAATCGCACATTTTCATACATTTCGTTTTTTATTATTAAATTTAATCTAATTAAATAAAAAAATTAAAATTAAATATTAATTATATATTTATTAATTTAAATTAATAAATTTAATACATAACAAATATCCAAAATAAAAATCTACATAAATTATAAAAATACAAATCAAAGAGATAGCCTCATGTTGAGAGTCTCCCACTGCTACCAACCAACACAATCTCTCTAAAAACTAGAGACCCCATACAAAAAGTTTTATTTAATTATGAAAATGACACCGAGCCCCAATTTTGAGTGTCTTCATTGGGGATGCTCTTAGTTTGGATCACTTTTAATATATATGAATCTGTTTCAATTCTAATTTTTATGAATCAATTTTTTGTAAAAATATTCAGTTTTAATATATATATATATATTATTGTCTACTATATGAGGTGGTTTGATTTGATTGATAGGATTATCACATTTGTATGTCCCTTAATCACTTACATGTTTGATTATATAATCACACTAAAATTGACTTGATTATATAATCAAGCATTTGAGTGATTAAGGGACAAAAAAATAAAAATGAGTAAATTTATAATGAAATGGATGATTATGAATAGGAAAGTACAAATTTAAAGGCGATAATTCTATCGATTTTATCATACAAACCACACCACCTCTATATAAATTATTATATATAAATTTGAACATATTTTATTAAAATAATTTAAGTATCAAACTTTTAGTGCAAATCTTAATATATTTATTATCAAAAAAACAAACTATATATTAAATTTTTGGCGATTGAAAACAGAATTGGAACTAAAGTTTAAACTTTAATATGAATGGATTTGGTTTTATAAAATTTTTTATAAGATTAATTTCAATTTTAATAAATTTAAATTAATTTAAAATTTTGATGTCTAAAAATTCAAAAATAATACTCACCCCGTCCACCAAATTAGTTTATATTTTGACTCGACACGAGTTTTAATGGTGTATTTTGACTTTAATTGGGATGTGTAGTTAATGTAGTTTAGGTCTCAATTAAAATATTATTTGAAATTGAGTTTTGTATAGTGGATTGAGTTTGAATTTCACATGAGATATTATTTTGAAATGTAATAGACGTTCAAAAATGACAAAATGTAAACTATTTTAGCAGGAGGTGACTATAAAATTTGGTGGAGTAGCATTATGTGTATTCATTCATGATATGTTATGAAGACGGAAATATTATTTGTGAACAAGATTTTTTTTTAAATCATTTGAAGGCTGTAATAATGATGCTAATAATAGAGAAACATTTCCCTCCACCGAGCCGGTAACAACTAACTACCACAATATTCCAACTATAAAACAGAAAAATAAAACTAAGAAAATCAAAAGACATTTCTTTAACCCCCAACTCTACAAAAGAATCTCAGTTAACACAGTTTGACCTCCAACCGCCATCAATGGCGTCTGCTGCATTTCTTCGTCTTCCATCATCATCCTTTTCCCTACCCCTTAAATCAGCCCGACAAGTTCATCCCAAAGCCCTAATCTTCAAAGTCAAGGCATCGACCTCCGTCGACTACTCCGCTCCGTCGAAGCCATTCCCGATTTCCACTAGTAATTCCGGTAGCTGGAAATGGAGATTTGACGGTAACTCCGTGAACATCCACTTCGAACGCCTCGAGAAAGGCGGTGCCGCTGCCTATCAGCCGCGGAAGGACATCCTTCTGGTTCCGACTATTTCTGACGTCAGCACCGTGGATGAGTGGAGAGATGTGGCTGAAGAGATCGTCGCGAAGAATGGTTGGGTAAATTGGAGCGCGACTATCGTGGATTGGCCCGGTCTGGGATACTCGGATCGGCCGAAGCTCAATTACAATGCTGATGTGATGGAGAAGTTTTTGGTGGATTTTGTCTCTGCCCCTGATAGCCCTATTGCCAGCTTCGTTGCAGGTGAGCGATCGAGTTATTTTACTTCATATTGCAGTCAAATTTGTGATGCTCGTTGCTTTGTATTGGCGCTGGTTTTGGTTTTATGCAAACTTGCTATTGGTTCTTTATTTTGGTTTATGGAGTGATTGGTGCGTTTCCTTGTATGCTGTGGCTGAAATAGGTTTCTTGTGGTGAGCAAATTATTATTGGTGTGATTCTGGAATATATTGAAATGACAGTCAAGTGACAGTAAAATGATGTTTTAATTTCAGAAAAGCCTAGTGCAAAGTGCAATCTTATGGGAAAAATATGTCTTTTCTAATCAAGAATATATATTGTTACAATTTTTATGACTGCATTTTGTTTATGGAAAACTTAGAAGCGATTGCGAAAGAAATGTGAACACTTGATCATTGGAAGTTGGATGCAAGAAACTATGTTGCTAAAGGGAATTGCAAAGGTTCCAAAAGCAACTTGGGGATTAAAAATGTGAGGTTGGGATAGTGCACGGACAAAGATCATATCTTGATCGAGATTAAGAGTGTGCTGATAATAGCATACCACCAATCAAAATTTCCTCTCTCAAACTTAATAAAACTATATTTGAGTTGCTTTTTAACTGAAATCACAGTGAGATTAGGCTTTATCTGATGCAGACCTATCATTGCAGCATGCATCTTCTTCATTTTCGATGTCTATTTTATCTTGTTTCCTCTCTCGTCTGAGACCTATCTGTTCAGATTATTACATTCCAAAGTTGTTGGTATGGTCTAGCATTGCTCAAATCAATATTGTAGCTGTACAAGAAAGCTATGAGAAGTTTGGTTTATATATTATAATCTGAATCATGGATCAATGACATTTCTGCTAACAGGGTGTTCTCAAGAAATCATGATTATTTTCTGGGATCAAAAGGTCTAAAGGTGAGGACTAATAGTCTAATAGCCTATATTGTTTCAAGTTTTAAGGAATTGTTTCTACGCCTACTTGTTAGTTGGTACTCTATGTTTGATTATGATTGCTGAAATAGAGGGTGGAAAAATCTATATTAATATTTAGAGATTACAAGTTATAGTAAAGGAGACAAAAGATTGAACAAATGTTAAAAAATCCACAACACAACCATTTAACAATGGGTTCACTTCTTTGGAACTGTTCTTTCTTTTGTATCAAAATTCAGTTCCTTGTTTGATACTTTTCTATTGGCAATCTGACTATTTTTGTATTAAGTTCCTACATATTACAAATCAGCAAAATCTACTGACATGACTAGAATGAAAGACATCTTGATCCTATATGGGCATATAGTACTATTTTATGCACTGGAGAAACTTGTGGTTATGTCCCTGGAAATAATACATAGTTATCAATCAATCTGTTGTGCATGATTGATGTGATTTACTTTGCATATCGGGTTCAATTTATCTTAGTTGAACACATGCTATTTTATGGTTGAGTAGCTTAACAGTTTTTATGAGAAACTTTGGATGTTTTATTTGCTAATCTTCCATTTTTTTTTCTACTGGTTTTTGAGCTCATGCTGACCATTCTTCTTGAAAATGTAGTTTGTATTTTGGTCTTAGAATATTCGAGAGAATATTAGTCATTTCTCAGAACGTCAATAGATCTTGAATCAAACCATTTCTTCTTAAGGCCCCCACCGTTTACTTTTCCAGCTTACTTACTGTTCTTAATATTTGCCTGGTGCTGTGTTCATATTATTTTGCAGTTTTGCATGTCACTTGCTGTTTCTCTTTTATTTTCCATATGTTCAATCATTCTCTTGCTATAGGTAATCAACTTGATACTTTGCATAAACTTACTGATGTTGGTTGCTGTTTGTTTACACAGATAATGAGTACGTAGTATTTGGAGGAGGGCATGCTGCAACTCTAGCTGTTCGGGCTACACAAAAAGGTTTCTTGAAGCCCAAGGCCATTGCTGCTGTTGCACCGACCTGGGCTGGCCCCCTTCCTATCGTGTTTGGTAGAGATTCTAATATGTTAACTAGGTATACACCTTCTACAATTGTGATAACACTGGTTAGGGTTTTCATTTTAGAGCCATATACCGTTTTAAAACAATGCCTTGTACCACTTCTGTACTTCTGAAGCTTGAAAGTATTTATTACAGTTTCTTCTACACCAGAATGGATATCTTTAACTCCCAACTATTTTTAACTATTGAAGTCAATCAATCTTCTTAATTTACAGATATGGCCTTCTAAGAGGCACATTGAGGGCTCCCGCTGTGGGTTGGATGATGTACAATGTTCTTGTCAGCAATGAAAAGGCAATCCAGTCCCAGTACAAATCCCATGTATATGCCAATCCTGAAAATGTCACTCCTGATATAATCGAGAGCCGGTATGCACTTACCAAAAGAAAAGGGGCTCGTTACGTGCCTGCAGCCTTTCTTACTGGACTGCTCGATCCAGTAAGTTCCAGGGAAGAGTTTGTTCGACTATTTGCAGGACTAGAAGGAAATGTGCCTGTCCTCGTTGTGTCAACTCCAGAGGCACCAAAAAGGTCAAAAGCTGAAATGGAGGCTCTTAGGGGAGCAAAAGGTGTAAGCAAATTTGTGGAAGTGGCAGGTGCTCTTCTGCCTCAGGAGGAGTATCCAAAGGTTGTTGCCGAAGAACTATATAGGTTTTTGCTGGAGAATTTTGAATCGGAAGCTTAAAAATTTGTTCACACTTACAACATGGTGGAAGACATAGGAGTCATTTCATGAATATATATATATATACTTGCATATACTTTCTGTAGTTTGCCATCCTCTCTTACCTCTCTTTTATATGATGATTTTGTGGATTATCAACGAAAGAAATACAGTATGAACAAAATCGGATTATCTTAATCTTGCGGAATGTGTGCTTCCCGTTCAATACGAATTCCAAGATTTGATAGGACCATAATCCTTCTGAACATTCGCAGTACACTACACGTGTCCTAATTTGTGATATATAACATGTAAATAACTCATCTTGGAAATTCTGAAGTTAGTTACTACTTTTTTTTTCTTTCTTTTCTTCAATTTGCAGGCCATACTGTTCAGAGATAGATGGTTCTAAACAACATCTGAAAATAATACTACATGTGATATGGTTGATATAGCTAATGTTATTTGTGCTTTTAATGCATGTACGAAATCCTTAACTAACATCTACTGAGAAAAAAATTAAAGGATTCGTTGAAATTGAGTGGCAGCCATGAAATTATGTGCTGCTGCACATGGTTTGGAAACTAATTACTCCATCGGTCCCAAAATGTGACCACGTTTTCTTATTGGTCCGTCCCATTAAAAGTGATCAATTTTCTAAAAAAGAAATTTTTTTACCTTTACAATACATCACTCATACTTTATTTAAACACAATACTTTATTTTCTTAAACTCCGTGCCGAACCCTTTGTGGCCGCATTTAGCAGGACGGATGGAGTAGTTAACAGTTAATGCAAAAAGTTTGGTATACTTGTGATCGGGAATTAGCTAGTATCGAAAACTATGCAATGAAAATAGATGGGTAGATGGGTGAAATATGGTTGCCTGTTCCTTTATTTATTTTATGCAGTGGAAGGTTCTTTTCTCTCTCTCTCTATATATATATGCCTATTGTTTTGTGTTTGTGGTTTATTGTTGTGTGTATGCAGCTGTGCGGCTTCGTTTATTTCTGACTCTTATTGCTAGCCTAGTTAAAGTTGTATGTACAGTTGAAAACTTGTATGTTTCTCTTGTTTATGGATCAATTTACTTCTCCCAATCATTAAAAAAGGTAGTCGGGTCATAATAAGTAGTATGACAACATTTATTTGGGGGGATTATGACTGATTACAAAATCAATTAATATAGTTTGAAATTTGTGAGAAAATCATGTGTGTTGTGTGGGCTTATCAATTTCAATCAGCTGCTAATTGGTATGCTATTCGTCGATACAACACATTAATTAGACAAATTGATGCAAAAAGTGCAAGTTTGAAAGAAACCCAATCAATTAAAACTGAAAACTATATACATGTATTACTACTATCTTATTAATATGCTTGTAGTTCCTATAGATTTTACTTAAAGAAAGCAAATTACCAATAAAGGGAAATTAAATAATCGAAAACTACCCCAAATCAAGAAAGAAAACTCGATTGATAGTAATAAGGATAGTAGTAAGTGAACCAAGTTATCGCTAAACAATTCACATCTCGAATAGATAAAATTTCGCTTTAATGTTACTTGAGCCCAAAACCTTTTGAATTTAGGTTTATCTTTCATATATTCTTTTTCACCATAACGTAAGTAGTATTACTTAAAATTTATTATTGTTGAGCTCATCAAGATTTGTTTGTTTACTTATTTAATCTCCACTGAGTGAGTTTGCACAAACTTTTACATAATCTTAGTAGGATTTTTTTTAATCTAAATTCAAGTGATATATATATATATATATATATATATAAATTTAAATCATAGATCAAAACTAAATTTAAATCGACTCCACTATATATCGATAAGATGGAAAAAATAATTTATCCAGAAAAGAAAAGTAATTTATAAATTTAGGCAGGTGCATTTAATTTTGATAGCATGCATGTCGGCTTCTGATTGGGTGTAGATCAAAGGGTTCGATCACAGAAGATGCGACAGACACCATGATACACATTGCAAAGGTTTGAGACGTTTTTTTTATTATTCAATTTACATTTTTTTAATTATTTAACTATAAAAATTGATGATTTCGGTTTCATTATATGATTATTATTATTTGCCAACCTAATAAGTTTGAGCTCTCGAAGTCAATGGCGCAGCCATGTACATTCACACATATATGCGTTCAATTTATTGGAGTGATAATTAATTTAGTATAATACGTACATAAATACATTTTTAACATTTATTTATAATTGATTTTGCACTTAGCAAGTTACATCAGACGCCATCGACTTGTTAAAGTTCATATATATTCTCTGTGTATAATTAAGTTGAACGACTTATTATCTTTCTTTAATAAAATTTCAATATATAAGGGTGTGTAAGCTCAATTAATCCTAATATGATACTCAACAGTATATAATTGGGTAATAATAATTAATTGCTACTCAAACCAATGTTTAGCTAGTTGATATTTTTGGTAAGGACATTCAACTAGCTACGTACATGATCTCTTTGTCTTGTACTAATTACTACTCCCTCCTCCCAATAAGCATGATATAAAATTTTTGAGCACGGTTATTAAGGAGAGTGTATAAAGTAGTGTAAAAGTGATAAAGGTGATAGGGTCCATACTTTTGAAATGGATAACTTTTACTATTTTATGAATGTGTCAAGCTTAGTGGGACGTCCAAATAAGAGGATTGTGTCAAGTTTAGTGGGACGGAGAAAATATTACATTGTCAATCAATCCACAACAAAATAAGAAAAAGAGTATGAAAGTTCCAAAAATTTTGGAGTTCATACCTTGGCTTCACCGGCAGAACTTGCAAAACAAGACCGGAGAATGGTTGGAGTTCTCCGAAAAGAGTCTCTTCGACGTTCAAGTCAGCTCGTAGTAGATTTGAGAGGGTTTTATGCAATGAACGTGTGTGACAATATGATGAGTGTTAAGAGAAGCTAACCTTAGCAATGAAAGTAAATGAGATATATATAGTATAATATGTATACATCCAGCATATTTAAAGACCGATTTTTCAATGACCTAATCATGAAATAACTTAAAAATATAGCCAATGTTGATATTTATCCATATCACTTTGTATCAACATTTGAAATTAAGTTTTTCTAATAAACATCTCATCATCATATATAAAAGAAAAGACTATTCTAGAAAAAAAATTGAACAACTTTGGTACCCAACATTTAAATAAGTAAAATGTCGCCATCGATCGAGTTAGAATTTATGGAAAAAAAATATTATTCTATTTCACATTTAATGTTCTGTATGCGAAAGAAAATAAATTATACCTTTTGATTTGCAACTCCAATGACGTTAATTTTCAATTTTCCTATATTTTGTCTTTTCGTGTGTAGGAGCGCCCACAAAAATTCCACGTGGTGTACTATATGCCTCGCCCATTAAAGCCCGATTTGGGGTGGGCCCATAATTCAGTATGGGAGGATCGGGCCCAATGGGCCTCCAGTTTGACATTTGTACATTATATTTAATTTAAGGATGCTTATCTTTCTCATCACATATCTATCGTTTTCAATTTTGCGTGTAAAAAGAAAATAAAATAAATGTGGTCCATCTTCTTTAAATATTACTATATAATAATAGTTAGTAACGCCACGGAGGGCAATGGTGATCTGTATAAAAATGGAGTGATAATATTTTAATGTACAAATTTTCAATTTAGCCCATTCCTATTAACTTGTCAAGTTAAATAAAAATGGTTGCAAATTATATAAATCAAATGATATCTTATATTGTCAAATCATGTGAAATATCGTGTTACATTAATATGAAATTAACAGATGGTATGATTAGAATTCAAGATTTAGAATATTATCTAATTATAAACATTATAATTTGTTTTCTCTCTTTAACTCTCGTGTGTTCGATAAAAATATACTATTCTATTTCACAAGATTAAATATACTAACATAATATGAAATTGAACTCGATTTCAATTGCTTAGAGAATATGCAATATGAGAACATACCACTAGTTACAATATGTACTAAATACAACAATACAAGTAAACAATAGAAATAAATAAGGAGCAACAATTATTAATTGTCTTCATGTCTGATATAAAGATTACTTGCAAAACCTAGATCTCTTCCACTCGATCATAGATGAATAATTAGCAAGTACATTAATTCAACTAGAACGTACTCAGGTATACGTGATTGAATTATTCTCCGTAAATAACAAAATTGATTGTACATCAAACAATAAATGCAAAAATCTCTTTGAATGTGTAGCACGAGATAATCCAATACATTTCCCCCAACCTTTAACATGTCAAGGTTAGAATCCGCATATATGATCTTCAAATTTATCTTAAACAATGAACTACACTTGCAGATGTAATATTGGGGGTGAGAATCGGGACGGGATCGGATACTCGTCCCGAAGTCCCGGTTCTGAAATTATTCAATTTTGTGGTCCCGATCATGACTTCGGTAGTCTCGAGTTCTGAAATTGAAATTTTTTGAGCCCCACTCTTGGTCCATATCATAAAAATATCCTGAATAGTCCCGAATTTTCAAATGAGACCAAAATGTTTTGAATTTATAAAATTAATTCGAAAAATTGAGATTCCCTATTAGGATTTCCCTGAGTCCTGAAATTTTTCAAAATTCTAATCCCGATCTCAAAATTCGGGACTCGAGTCGGGAACCAGGAAAGTCTCAAATCCCTATCCCAAATTTTCCTATGTAATATCATTGTATATAGAGATCTTATCTCTTTAAATATATATTCAGAACATATTCACATAAATCGATCTTCAATAAATACCAAGAATAGCAGTAAATAATATTCATATCTTCTGTAGGTAGCAACACCAAATCCTATTGGAAGTAGGACTAACCAGAAATAGATATAATTTTTCTTGTTAAAATACATGTCTTGTTTTGTTGAAGTATATACGCTTATAAATAAATTCTATAAATCATGAGTTATCTTATATTAGTTTAACATTAATAAGGAACTTGTATTATTCGCATTCTTAACAATAGTTCAACATGACAACTATGAAAGTGAAACATACTCTGTAATTAAGTTGCAGAGTGAGATGAATTGTTCACACTATCCTTTGAGCTGCCTAAAAAGCGTCAACTATAAATTTTTGCCCTATATTATAGTCTATATACTTCGTTTTATGCTGCATAGTATTACTGTAACAAATTTGTTTGCTTTTTATAACAAAAATCATTGTTTGTCATTTATCTTGTGTTAAGTATATCATTGCAAATAAGGTTATTATTATTTATTGTAGACTGTGATGAATTAAAGATTACATAGTCGGTTGTAAAATAAAGTATTCACAACACAAATAGACGTGAGCAATATATTGCGGAAGATTGGGATATATCATATAGTTTATTGTTGGTAAATATTTATAAAAGGGTTTTGATTCAGATTTCAAACCTTTGTCTTGATCTGAAAAATTTGAAAGTAATGTATTCACCCCCTCCCCCACCCCAATACACCATATTACTCGTCTGGGTTATAACACTTATATTGCCTAAGAAAATCTTATCAGTGCACGTGTTGTTTTCGAATTTATGAGAATGATATTAACTATATGTGGCTAATTATGTGTGCACTTTTTTGATATGTTAGAAAGGATTTTTCGTAACACAATATCTTAGTATCTTAAGAAACGATGATTAGTTTAATGAGAAGTTATGAAATGTCATTGCATAAGATTCGTGTGTTGAAAGAATTAGAGTTAGTAAATATATATATATATATATAGAGGGAGTGGTTCAGGTAAAAAGAGAAATTAAAGTAAGAAATAGGAAATGATCTGGACCATTGATTTGGATGATCGGACGGATCTGATCTACTTAAAAAGGCGGTGCATTCCATCGCTTTGAACGATGCACGAAGGATATTTTGGTAAAAAATCCCCTATACGCGTTCAAAATACAATGCATTTAATAGTTAAATGCAATGCATAACTCAATTACATCTTCACAATGCATTTTACAGTTAAAAACAATGCATTTACCAGTTAAAAACAATGCATTTAACAATTAAATTACTGATTTGCCCTTAATTACTATAAAATAAAAATTGCGCGTGCATTGTAGTATAACAATGCATGAAAAACTCGGCCAAGATCTCAGCCGTCCGATCATCCACTTAAACGGTTGAGATTATTTCCTATTTCCTACTTTAAAATCCTTTTGTATATGATATATATATATATATATATATATTTTTTTGTTGCATTAGGAATTAATCAACAATAAATAATAAAAAGAAGAGTATGAAGACTACAAGAGAGTTGAAGTTCATACCTTAAAAGTAATGCTCGAACTTTGTCACGATCAGCTAGGTCTCGATTCTGCTGGCAAAGCCTGCAAAATAAGACCGAAGAATGGTTGGAGTTCTCCGGGGAGAATCTCCGACGCTCAAGCCAGCTCGTTGTAAACTTGAGTGAGTTTTTTGCAATGAGTGCGTGTGAATGTATGAGTGAAAAATTAGAGTGGCTAACCTTAAGAATGAAAATAAATGGGGTATGTATAGCGTGAGATATAAAGGGTAAATGGATAACATTACCAAGATAACAATATAGTACAAGTTGTTAAATCATCTCTAATGATACAAAGCCACGTGAGCAACGAGACTATCGGGTTGTTATAATCCTTCACATAAGACTGTCAGTCTTGTAGGGTATACGTGAGACAAAGTCTGACAAGTGTCAAACTTGCTAGTCATGCATGTAATCCACGTTTCAGCAGGCCCGCAGACTCGGATAAGACACAGATTCACTGGCCGGGTCTAAGCTTATCATACTAGTAGAACCCAATAAAAAATAGCCGAGTTCTACTCTCCAGTGCCTATTAGCTCTGCCAAGACAAGCCATTCGTTCATACGCGAGGTCTGCCAGAGCATACCTCAAATAGATTTAATGATCCATCACTTTCTAGCCATCGGAACCTATGCAAGTTGACATTTTAGGGATTTAATTATTGAATAACTTATAAGATAAGTTATGCTGATATTTATTCATATCAATCATAATTGGAACACTTTTGAAAAATATATTAATTAAGTTATTAGCAAGTTCTAAGCAATTAATGAATATTCGATATATTAAACACGATTGATGAATTATTAATTAAAAGGAGTCATATTCGTAATATGGATTAGGACATCTAATGCAATTTTATTCTATAATGGTGTGAATTAATATTAATTGGCTTCATTAAGTTGAGTTCAATTTAAAGAGTTCAGATCCATTGAAAGAGAAAGTTATTAATCTTTCTTATAAAATATACTTTTAATCAAATACCCTTATAAACAGACTAGTGGATCGAAAATTATACTCTCTACGTCTCACTAAATTTGGCACAATTCTCTTATTTGGACGTCCCATTAAGCTTGACACATTGTTAAAATAGTAAAAGTTATCCATTTAATTACTCTTACACTACTTTATACTCTCTCCTTTATAATAGTGCCCAAAAGTTTTATATCATGTTTATTGGGACGGAGGGAGTAGCTTTTAAGAGTTTAAGATTTTCTATTTTGTTTATAGAAAATTATGTTAGATTATTGTCCATATCTAATTTCCATTAGGTGAGAATAAACTATAATAGTATACTCCAAAATGCCAATTATTTCGTAATTTTTTTAAAAACTAATAAACGATAATTATTACAAATAGGAGGGATTGTTATATTTGTTGTTATGAGGTGAAGGGGACTAAAATACAAAATAAAATACTACTTATTAGATATATAATAATTTCTCGTCCTAATAAGCATGACACAAAACTTTTGAACACGGTAAGGAGAGTGTATAAAGTAGTGTGAGAGTGACAAAGGTGGTAGAGTTCACACCTTTTTAAAGGGATAACTTTTACTATTTTAGAAATATGCCAAATTTAGTAAGACATTCAAATAAAAAAATTGTGCCAAACTTAGTGGGACAAATGGAGTAATATTTTGTTAGTTTAATAATTTTAAATGAATATGAAAGGATAAAATTCAGAAAAGAGACATATATAGCTAGCCATCATTAATTCAAATAAATGTGTATGTGTTGATCCGGTACTCTCATAATTAAATTACTAGTGTATAATCCATCGAAAATCGACAGAAACTTATTTTATATTATGATTTATAAATATAAATTTTAAAATAATATATATTGATCAATCAAAAAAAATATTATTAAAAATGCAATAATTTGTTTAAAATTAATATAAATTGATAAATAATTTATCGTATAAATAATGTATTGGTAAAAAATTACATTACATTATATTGTATTAACCTAATTGCAAATTCATGCTACTTGAAAAATTATATAAGTTGCAAAATATAATTGTTACACGCAGACTTATCTCGTGTAAAATATATTGGTATATAAAAATATATCACTTTATGTCGTAATTAAAAAAATAATTTAAAAAGTTGACTCTTTATTTGTTTGATAAAAATCAATTAGTTAACCAAATCAAATAAGTACTTTTATTCGGGAAATATTTATTTAATAATCAAATAATTAATGCTATATGTGTGAAAACTTATCTCGTTGGTGAGTCAAAATTAGGCATGAAAATCAAGTAAGACATGCATGGATAATGACTATCTATATTCATACGCACTAGGGATGAAATCTGGGGGGATATTATCTGCCCGATCCGAAACCGTATCCGATCGAGATCTAATTTGGGATGAAAAATCAGTATCCGGTCAAATCCGAATTCGAATCCGAAAATTTGAATTCGGATCCGGGATCCGATTCGAATTACATAATATCCGCCCGTATCCGAAATTTCGCGAATATTGTCAGATATTATCGGCCTAACAAATTCGGATATCCGATTTTTTTAAATAATTATTATTTATATTATATATGTGTGTGTGTGTGTAACAATCTGATTTTAATTTAATTGCTAAATGTTATTGGCTCTCGCTAGTTCATAAAATGATATGTGTTGTATGCTTTTCTATTCCTATTGGTAATAACCCCTTTTTGAATTTAATTAGATGTTAATCCAAATGAATCATAACTATGTAATCATATCCCTAATAGATGTATTCCAAAATAGCATATCCAAATTATAAGAAATCCAATAAAGGCTACAATTGCTGAATTTATACCCTTCCATTTTAGATTTGTTTGAGTATGTAAATAAATTCCAAATATGATCCAAGTAATAAAAGCCCAAGTTTCTTTTGGGTCCCAACTCCAATAGGATCCCATGCTTCGTTAGCCCATACTGCTCCAGAAAGAATTCCTATCGTTAAAAAGAGAAATCCTAGACTAATAACCCGATACCCCCAATAATTCAATTGTTGAAGCAATTGCGACTTAAAATTTAATTATGAATGTGTGGAATTATATATATCACTACAAGAAACTGAACATTTACCCTCACCATAATAATGTGTGAGCAACACATAATGTCACTTAAACTTTGTGTGAGCATATTGTCACACATAATTGTCACTTAAATTTTGCAAACTACTTTTTGCCGATTTTGAATTCTCGAATTATATTTCAAGATGCATATTTCACTATTGGTAGATACTTTGTGTTTAATTATTTAATTTATTTTATACTTTCTTGATCCTAAAAATTGTATTTTTTTTAATTGATACAATTCTTATAATTTGTATTAGTTCTTCAATAAAATATTATGTCAATAGTTTTTGTATGAAATATATTATCCGATTATATTTATTCGAATCCGACCCGGATCCGTACCATATCCATCCCGTGTCCGTATCCCGAATAATCCGAATTCGTATCCGAATCCGAGAAAAAAAATATGAGTTAGAATACGGGACAAACACTATCCACCTGTCTCCCATCCATTTTCATCCCTAATACGCACTATCATTTTAGTTTGTTTATATTGATATGGATAATTAATATTCTTACCCGCAAAAATTATGCGAGATTTACCCGTAAAATATTCACCAACATATCTTTTAAATACTCGTTCACCCACCTAATATCAATCATAATTTTTTTTCTATAAATTATATGTATATTATTGCTTAAATTATATATAATCTCTCTTAAAATTTAAATTATATATTTCAGAACTAATGAAACACACGACTGGCGGGTATCCGCGGATGGCGGGTTTGAAAAATAAACTCATAATTGTTATTTTTATATTGTTCTTCAATCGATGAAGTTCACCAAATTTTCAATGTATGATGAAGTTCACTAAATTTTTAATGTTACTTTATTTATATTTAGATTCTTTTGTTAATGTAATATCATGCAAAAATATATGTGAAACTTAAGCTATGAAATATGAGATTGATTAAAATAAGATCAAATTGATTAAAATCGATAGAAAAAATTAACTTATGAAATTTTTAAAAAGTATAAAGTATTTAGAAATATTATATATTTAATATTAAGAAGATATTTTTTAATAAAAATATTTTATATATTTATCTATTAAAATATATGTATTGGTGAATATTCTATATTCTAGATTTTATTCGGTAAGTTATATTTTATTTCACTGAATTTTTAATAAAAATATTAATGAAATAATTATTAAATAAAAACAAAATTATATATTTCATGATAAATATTATAGATTATTTCTAAATTATTAAGATTATATTTATTGTAATGTTGATTGAATAATTAATTAAATAAGATTACAATCATGATTAGTTAATATATAAAATATAATTAAACCATATTAATTAAATTACCATATATAATATATTAATTTTTGTTAAAAGACTTCTAGTGATGCCACGTAAATCTTGAATTAAGGTGGTGGCTCGAATATGTATTCCTCTAATATATTATATAGATTAATGGTGATAGTAGTAATTAGTACAAGAATGATTAATTGAAGGGATATTTATTCCGCATATTAGGAAAGAGTAATGCAATGTATTATAAGTGGAGTATAACTCAAACTTTACTATGTGAAAAAGGAATATATTAGTTTATTTAAAAAAAAAATGTTAAAACTGAATCATTTTTCATTGTTGAGGACCGTTCCATCGCATTGCGGTGGGCACAACCTAATCTATTTAGATCGACTTTATCAGCGACCAGATTGGTGGGCCCAGAGTCTTCCTATTATTAAAAAAGAAGAAAAATGTATTGGAAAGAAAATGAGCAATGGGTTTGAAGGAGTCCACATACTATACCTCTACTACCCACCTTTTTATTATTTTTCTTCAATTTATTTAATTATAAAATTTAACATATTATTGGTTCTTATTTATTTTATCATGATATTATCATAAAATTAAATTAGTTTTTGTATAACATATATATATATATATATTATATCAAAATTCATATTTTTTCATCCTCTATAAATAGAGACCAATTTTGACATAATTATTCACAATTTAGAAATCACTTCTTATTCTCTTTTCCTTAACATCTCATATCTATTTTTTGTGTTCATCTTTTCAATAGATCTCAATAATCCCTACTTAAACTACCAAGATTTCTTCTCATCTCAAGTTATTATCATAACCTTGACATTAATATCCAAAACTATGAAGAATTTCAAAATTTCGATAATGGTTTGAATTCACAATTTCCACCAAAATTTCTATGTTGATCTGAAAATTCTCAATTTAATATTTGTTTGTACTTTCAAAAATTTAAATTTCTTATTTTTATTATGTATTTATTTCACATAATTAAATTATTATAAAAAAATAATTAAATTAATAATATATAGAAAATTAATTTAATAATATAGAGTAGGGAAAATTGGGTTGAGAATGAGGTCACTGATAGATGTGGTTGGGTGAGAGAAATAATAAATTTATAGAAAATAGAAAAATGAATATAATAATATAAACATGAGAAGGTTGAATTGGCGGGTCCTTGAGGATGTTGTTGTTGTTAAACTCAGTCTTATGGCTTATGTGATAATGCCACATCGACATACAAGTTATCATAATTTTTCGTTTTTTAATTACTTAATTATTTTATAAGTATTAAACAATATTAAATATACCCTAATTAAAATTTTGTATATATCTCTGAGGCATGTCATATCACTCGCGGACGTATTAACCTCGTCCGTTCTGAGTGTGTGAGCGTTATTATCAATATACATTTGTCGTATGATTTCTATATATTATCCATGAAAAATAATACTCCCTCCGTCCTACTTTGATTGTCTCATTTTATGTTTAAATATGTGTATTATTATAATCAAATGAGATAATTGAAGTGGGACAAAGGTAGTATAAGGTTGACGTTATATTTACTTGTTTTACTATTGAAATTAAGGGGAAAAAACTCAAGCTTAATTCTTCCTTCGTATTTCTATCTTTTAAGCCTTTTGATACTAATAATATTATAGGTTATGTGGTGTGACCAACCGTTGATATGATGAAATGGACTACTCTAATTAATGAGAAAATATATAGTGTGGAGTTAAAATAAGCTTAATCATCCAGTTAATTAGCGTAACTAGGAAGGAAGCATGAGGACGGTACAAAAAGTTGTGAATTATTGAAGGTAAACTTTAATTTTCCTTTTATTTTCATTAAGTACATCAAAATATGTTCACATTGATTGCCACGCTTTTGTATTTTCGCTCATAAACACACTCACAGTCACGCAGAGAGAGAGAGAGAGAAATAAGGTGCTGACTTTTTGCAAACCAACGAGTAAATGCAATTTGCTGTCCGGTTTTGACTCTTTTTTTCTTTTATGATGAAGCATAATGTATATCCCATTAATCTTAACCCTCTTCTATACATACTTCATTCTCACCCTAAACAACAGTAATTCAATCTCTATATATTCCCCTCACACCCTTCTTCCCTACCCCTTCAGTTGCACTACTCTCCTCTCTCTCCAAACCATGAAACTCAAGTCCTAACCATCTAAAGGAAACAAGTCTTTTTCTTTTTCAAGACCCTCTTCCAAAAATAAAATTAGGCAAAAAAAGAAGTTATCTTTTGTTAAATAGCTTCCAAATAATCTCATATGGGAAGACCACCTTGCTGTGACAAAATTGGTGTGAAGAAAGGACCATGGACTCCTGAAGAAGACATCATCCTCGTTTCTTACATTCAGGAACATGGCCCTGGTAACTGGAGAGCTATCCCTTCTAACACAGGCAAGAGAAACAATTACATCATTACTCTAAACTATGTTCCAACCTCTCTCTTTTTTCACTTTTTTTTCAGCTTGCTTGATAGGTTTTGTGTTAGTTGTAATCATTAATATCTGTAATAAATGGAGTACAAGGCAGCAGTAACAGCAGCAGCAGCACCCACTCTAGCTCTTGTTCAAAAAAATGTGACTTTCCCACTCATCTGCATCTATCTCTCTCTCTCTCTCTAGGTTTGCTCCGGTGCAGCAAGAGTTGCCGCCTCCGGTGGACTAACTATCTCCGGCCAGGAATCAAACGTGGCAACTTCTCCGACCACGAGGAGAAGATGATCATCCACCTCCAAGCACTTCTCGGAAACCGGTCGGTTTCACGCACAACACACTAGTTTGCGAATCAATTTTCAGCTAGGGTTTGGTTTGTTAATTAATTTTTGAATTATTAAAATAATTATAAAGTTTCTGCAGATGGGCAGCGATAGCGTCGTACCTACCGCATAGAACCGACAACGACATCAAGAACTACTGGAACACTCACTTGAGGAAAAAGTTGGGGAAGAGCCAAGGGCACGATTGTCATTTCAAGAGCGAAACGGATGGTGGCGGCGGCGCTGCGGACTCCGACCAATTCTCAAAGGGAAAATGGGAGAGGCGGCTTCAGACCGACATTCACATGGCGAAGCAAGCCTTGTGCGAGGCCCTCTCCCTCGACAAATACGATAACAGTGCTTCGATTTCTCCGATGATTAAGCCAGTGATTAAGAAGAACCCTGTTCAGACATCTAGTACCTACGCTTCCAGCGCAGAAAACATAGCTCGCTTGCTTCAAAATTGGATGACGGAATCTCCAAAATCGTCTCAATCCGAGAGCAGTGATATGAGCAATAACAACAACCGTTCGATTGGGTTGAGCTCCAGCCCCAGGCTGGGATTGAATTCTTTGAATTCGGAAATTTCTGTAGAGGATAATCAAGCTGTGAATTTGATGCGTGAGAGTGAAAAGGAGAGGAAGACTATTTTGGAGACACAAATGCCCTTGAGCTTGCTGGAGACGTGGCTTTTTGATGACGCGGCTGCGCAGGGGCAGGATGGGGATTTCATGGCCATGGCTGCCTTGGGGGGAAATACTGCTGATTTGTTCTGAAGAAAAAAGAAGTGCATTTCTTCAGAACAAGTTAGCAGTTTTTAAGGATGTTTTATAGTATAGTATTGTGTTTCTCTGAAGGTTTTAGTATTGTTATCTTTTCATGATTTTAATTAGGGTTCAGATGTTTCATATGTTGGAAACGGTAAAGAACTCAAAAAGTGTAAATTTTAGTTTTAGAGTCGTACTAATGAGCTAGCTCTCTCTCGTTGGCTCTTATCCGTTATTATGCATCATCATATGGTGTGCGTAAATGAGAATTAGGGTTTGACATTTTATGATTTGGAAATCAAAGTAGCCACTAATTTGTTCTGTGTTTGGCTGGCGGCATGGATTGGTTTAGGAAATTATATCTTCTTGAAAAACTTGATCTTGAATTAGTTATAATCAATCATCATTCATAAAGATTCCAATCACAGCCCCAAATTCCAATACCCAAATCATTTCTTCTCGGTTTTCTTCTTCTTTTTTGTACTTTGATTTTTTTTTTGTTATTTTTTAGTTTATTATCAGTGCATAGTAGAATTAATACTGATGGATAAGAAAATGATCCCCATTATTAGACATAATAAAACAGCGTTTTGAGCTAGTAAGCATGAATCCTATAATTCTGATTCACCGTTGCTCAATATTATTTAATTAACATTTGCAGCATGATCTATTCCTTCCATATTTTGAAGAGCCTTTCGGACAATTAATTTGCTTAATTTTAACTCCAGAGAAATTATGAGATGAAGTTTAGAGGAAAAGATGGTGTCACCGAAATCCAATCCTTTTCTAAAACTGCGACTCTTATAATTGAGTGTTGTTACTACTTGTTACTTACCTACTAGGCCTCTATATATTTGAGAGAATGAACCTCGATTATTGTTTTCCCCAAATAATGGGACCAAATAAATTAGTAGTACTAAATTGATTTGATTTGCATCCGGCCGCCACAACGTGCTGGATATATTGATTATATATTTTTAACGAAAATGATCGCCTATTTCGTAGATAAATATTAAAATTTTAATATAAAATTATTAATTTTTATTTTTCTACTAGAATAATTTAATTATAATATTATTTAATAAAAATAATAACAAAAAAGAAAATTATAGTGAGACGTGAGCCTGCTGGAGTGGTCTAAATATTATATTACATGAGTAATGCTCCACCGCCCGCGGCGGGCACATCTTAATGTGCCCGCGGCTGATGTGGCAATGCCACGTCATTGCCACATCAACATGTGAGTTACTATATTTTCATTTCTTTGTTAAATTTATTTTTTATTATTAATTTTTATTGAATAGTATTAAACTATACCCTAACCAATGAACCCTAGTCGGAAAGTGATAATTAATAAAAAAATATTAAGAATTTAATATATATCTACAACTTAAAAATTATCTTTGTCTCCTTAGTGGACTTAGGTCCAACTCAATTTATTCATAAGGTAACTCCACCTTATTAAATACATGATGAATGTTGATTTTTATAACCAATGTGGAACAAATGTTTATCTCTATACTTAGCCCAAAAACACATAACTTTATTATTTTAAATGACTCACTTTACACTATTATTTCCCACTCACCGGAAATCAATTTAGAGAAAATAAATATTATGATCATCTACCTAAAACGTAGATCGACCCTAGACCATTTAATTTTCTTAAATTAAATATCACGTCACTTAAAAACCTTGATCAAACTTTACTGACCACCACATATATATTTATCAATAAACATATATATTAAAGCGATTCCTACAAATTCAACTTTTCATATTTTTTTCAAAGTAAAATAGAATCTACAAAATATTGTATGTGGATAAATGGGATTTAACAACAAATAAAAAAAACTTATAAAAGATTAGCAATTGAACTTATAAATACGTCACCACCAATTGTGTCCAGTTGATATTAATTAATTCCGTGTGTTAATTTGTTTCCAAGAGGTATAGGTACATACATATCTAGTACACGTAACACTAATTATAATAGAGTAGCTAGTAGCATTTATAAATTAAATCCTAGCTATTGGCTGCACCTATATATATATATAGGATCTGAAATTAGTTTATAGAATTTGTTAAACTCCATGTATGCTGTATTTCACATCAATTCTTAACTTCAAACAAAATATTGATAATCATTTTATAAGCTTATAGCTACTATTAATTACGTCAGATGCGATGCGACTAGTCATCTTTGAAATATGATAGGATAAATATACTATAATAATATAATTAATGCGTAAGAATTATACATGAAATTCGATCTGTAAAGACATATAAAGTTGGCCATGATTCATGAATAAGAAGGAAGCTAGGTGTAAATATTCATAGCCATTCCTCTCTTTATTTTCAAAGTAGCAGTATGAATTTATTAGAGACCTGCATCAAAGGGTTGAAAACACCGCCACACAACATCATCATCATCCATCATCATCTATTTACAATATATATGGTGAGTAATTTCTTATATATATCTTCAAAAGTCATGCTGCTTCTCTCTTCATTTCAAACATACTAGTGGAGTATCATTTATGATTTCTACTGTATATTTTGCGGAATGAATGGGATGAAGCTTAGCTAGCCTGGCTCTATCCACCCACAGACACTCTTTTTCCTTCCACATTTTCTAATTAAATTTTACTTTTATTTTGAAATTTTCTAAAGTATGCAAATTATTTAAATTACATAATTACATACCTTATGAAAAGAAAAGGACTGTATATGTTTGTGAATCGAATTAATGAACCAATAAAAAACAGGACCACAAATGACAAACTTTGCCAGATGGCCCATTATAGTTGAAGGCTTTCGCTGACCAAAGCCCAATTATATAGGCCCAAAATTGCTTTTCTATTCTTTCTCCTTTTACAATTGCCATTACATTAAATCATAACATCAAATAACTAGAGTATTTTCATCCGTGTATTGAGCACACTTTTATTAAATCAAAATATTAATTTATTTTTTTTGTTTTATTAAATACGAAGTTATGGAAAGAAACTAAATTAAGAATAGTTTTTTAATATTCCAATTTAAAAATAAACAATAAAATATCATGATTGTGATATATTTTTTTTCGAACGTCAAGCACAAACATTATTAATATGAAATATTTAGAAAAAAGAAAACATCCAACATGGAAAAGTAGACATCACTTAAGAGTAATATGTTTACCTAATAACATTTTATGTATCATTGAAAAAGTAAAACAAAGCTTCCAATAATATATATAGGGAAGGGAAATATTAAAATTTGTAGCTGTCTGTATTTTGTGATCCCTATCCACTCTTTCGTACTAGCAAGTGGAAAATTAAATACAAAACGTTTATCTTCAAAATTTATTAATGTCTCAATTACAAAAAAGAAAAACAAAGAAAGAAAAACGTTGATTGAAGCAGCATATGATTTGAATCCCCCCAGCAAAGGTTCCATCAACTATACTATTTTGGAATCTTCCTAAATAGATACATTATAAAGATGCCAATTTGGATAGTAGTTTACATAAGTCAACTTCTGATATATACTTTAATCAATTTTCTTTTTATGAAATTAAATGAGTGGATCTTAGCAATTAGAATTGAAACGCAAGCACTAATTGCAAGATGTGCTGTGTATTATGAAAATTATATATATGGCGAGGTCAACTAAAAACCAGCTACAGCTATTGATTATTAATTATAAAACGACGTTACATGTATATTATTTTTAATTGCAAATTATATTGCTGGTGTTAAGAAGAGTGGGCCCATATGACGTACAAAGGTACAAATCATATCATAGTAATGCTGCGAAAAAATAAATGAGAAAGGGAGAAATGAATAATTGTCAAATTTAATGTGTGTAGCCTTTTGGTGTAACGTTCCTTGTTCTACTGAAGCTGCCCACCCTAATAATACACTCACCAATAATTCATATATAGGTCCTATATATATATAAAATTAATATATATATCTATACTCTAACCAAAATTTTAATTCTATTATTTTATCATACGTCGGCTGCCTCAAATGTAATGGACCACTAGTTTTTTCTTTTCTTCTTCTTTTCATTATCTTAATTATATATAATTGTCGCGTTTAAGTTTTAACAAGTTAACTTGTGATAGATGATAATAGTTATTTGTAAAAAGTATATATGTATGTATGTACCAATGTTAATTGATCTTTGTTTTCTTTGATGCCCACATCGAGATACACTCGATTTATATAATGGTCTTTAATCTATAAAATTAAAAGTGCCTAATTTAAAATTGAGATATGTTGTGTAGAAAGATGTTGCATGTTGTATATTTATAAAAAAAATGTCAAGATTATATAATTCGTATGATAAAAGATACCTAATTTAGATAATACAAAAAAAATCATCCATTTATTTTTCTAGAAAGGAATTTGGTCGTTCATTTCATTGGATTCCTAATAAATAGTGATGGTAATCATAGAAAATGATCAAAACTTCTATAGTGTCGGACATCAATTATGTTCTATATATCCATGCAATTTAGGTGTAGCAAAATTACAAGATAACTAAATTTCTACTATATTCATATAAAACTAAAATATTGTTGCACTATATAAGGCCTCTTTCGTTTATACATCTGCTTTTCCTACTTTGGGAATCTTATATATCATCACATGTTTTAGTTATGCGACAGTACTACAACTTTCGACAATTTAGGAATGAAGGAATAAATTTGGCCTATCTTTGGTATTTAAATTATGACACTCATCTCATTATAGTCTTGTTGTGCTGAAATATCAGGTTGCAATCTTAATAATTTGATATAATTTTTCTAAAAATAGCTAAATGAGTATTAAATTTGGATATTGAATTCATTTTCGCCTTAAAACAGCTTTATTTAAGAGGGGATAACTTGTCATATATTTAGAATTAGACAATCATCCCTTACTAACGTCGAATAATTTTAATGATTTTGTGAATTTTAATAATTTCAAATTTTTTTAGTTTCTCTCTCTATATATAGCTTGTAGCCGTGTATCATTCTTCATCACATTTGATGAATCTGTTTACAATATATCAACATCCCGTAGTCACATTCATTATCTCTCAATAAAATTATCTATATATAATTATCAGAAGATAATAATTGAATAAAAAATAGGAGTACACTTTAATTAATTAAGAAGCTAACATGCAATCATGATTACAACTTAGTAATCTTGTTCCCCACTTTGTTGTAGAGCATTCTCAATGGACTCTCAAATTATAGCAAAAACGTAAATAAATAGAATTTTTTTGGGTGGGAAAAAAAGATTGTATTGGTAAGTAGCAGTTGGAGACTCTCACTTTCAAACTCTAGAGTCTCTACTTTAATAATTACAGAATGATTGAATTTGGGCAAAATGATATTAATTTAATTTATTAATTTAAATTTGTAATATAAAATAAATAAATAAAAACGAAAAAAATTAAATATTTAATTTTTGATTAATATTTTAATTTATTTAATTAAATAACATTAAAATTAAAATAACAAATTTTAGAAATTAAAATTTCATTAATTTTAATTTCAAATACAAAATACAAGAAATTGAAATACGAGAATTGAAAACACACGGAATTAAAATAAAAAAACACACTTAATTTAAATCCTTGAATCGAGCGTAGATTTCTTCGATTAAATCATGCTTGAGCATCTCGTGAGCACGCCTATGTCGAAGGTTGGCCGAACGCTCCATGTAAATTAATAAATATGTAATTAAATTTAATTTTAATTTTAATATGTTTTATTTAATTTAAATATTAATTTAATATTTAACTTTTGATTAATATTTTAATTTATTTCATTAAATAACATTAAAATTAAAATTTGAAACTAAATAAACCAACATTAAAATTTTAAAATTAATATATTTCAAAAATAGAATTATAATTAAAGTATATTAATTAAAATTAACAGATTAAGAAAAAGAAAATTGCAAAAAAAATAAAAATTGGGTGAATTTCGGGAGACCCGCCGGCCGCAGCGCCAATTCCCCCCAGCCTCCGGTGCCCAGTGCCTGGTTTCTGTCCCCTGAGTCCAGCCGCCCGAGCCTCCACGCCGTAGCGGCGACCTCGCTGCCCCAGCCTCCCGTGCCCGCTGCCCGAGTGCTGCCCGGAGCCTCCCGTTCCCCAACCGCTGCAGATGCTCTTATTGCTTGGCTTTTATAAGGCTATCTTCGCTCATTTGCTTGGATTTTATAAGGCTATCTTCGCTCATTTTATTTTACTACTAATACTCTCATTATGTCACCAATTAAATCATGTTTTCCCTAACTCCAACCTCAATTACAAAATTCTTGTACTTTACTAATTTGAGTTTTTGATTTAGATCAAGTTAAACCCATTAAATGACTTATTTGAATTTATAACATATATATGTCACTATGTTTTGACGAGCCTTGAGTCTTTAAAGCCAATTATGACTCAACAAGCGATTTAACAAAACGTTTTCTTTGTTGATTTTATACAGTAGTACAATTAATATTAGCTAGGTTTACTTGGCAAATTAATTAAAGTCCATAAAGCAGACTTCTTTTCTAGTAAAACTTCTATCAAATCAATGGAAATTGAAGATGCAGATTGACCATGCATACCCAAGAAACTCAATTCCAATTAAAATTCTCTTAAAAGGAAGACGAAAAATTCAAAAGTAGCCGGGATTTTTTTTTCCATTACACTCGTGTATATACCATTTATTTTGATTTTCTTATAGACAAGAAAATATGTTCACACGTGGTGAATTCCCGAAGAGCAAAATCCGAATATGAAAGAAATTCCATAGCTACTACTCCATAGTATACTGTATAATTAGATCCAATTATCAATTATACTATTTCACCTTTTCAAAGTGGGAGTCAATTTTTCAAACATATATATAATGCTCCAACTCTTTGATAGGGTTTAATCCACGCCACCCATATCCTGTGCTTTTTAAATTATCTAATTATACTTGTTTCAATCCTTTTCTTGATCCCAGTCGTGAAAGAAACTACTCGATCTTACAACTTTAGTTTGTAAGGTTCAAGGCATAACACAAGAATTTAGGGTTCGAAAAGAAAATTGGGAAGAATGAAGAAAAAGATAGTTGTGATCTGCAGATCAAAAGAAGGAAGTGGGAGTGTAATTTGCTACCGCGAGTGCATGAAGAATCATGCGGCTAATATAGGAGGCTACGCCGTCGATGGTTGCCGGGAATTCTCCGCCGCCGATGGAAGGTCGTCGGCAGCGCTCAGCTGTGCCGCCTGCGGCTGCCACCGGAATTTCCACCGAAGGGAAGAAATGGATAATGAGAGGAGGCCATCATAGCTAGCTCATGATCTATATATTTAGTTTAATGTATATATTGGAATTCGATTCATGTGGACTCTCCATTGATTCATAAGGTTGGAATAATTTTTTCTTGTATAAAATTTTCGTTATAAGAATAACGTTGTTTCATTCAACATCATTACCCAATTATAACATGTTTGAATATTTTTTAAAGAAATCACCATTTGGCGGAGTAGATTCCAACTTTCTCGGCTGCTCAAAAGGCCCATATTGTGAACGCTATATGTGGCAGTGGTAGGATAAGGTACTTGTGTTAGCCTTGTTGTCAACAAGACTCGGCTCTTATTTTCATTTTCAGGAAGAAAATTCATCAAGTAGCTCCATTCCTCTACGCTGCATATATATCATCCAATACTACAAAGTATCTCCGATTAAACAAAGTTTGGTGTAAAGAGAGGGCTAAACTCTGCTTATCTCGTTCCCTATATGAATCTGTAGGCTTATTCTCTATCTGGGCAAGAATATCTATCAACACTTTTTCTACTCTACAATTATAACCTATGCTCACCCAAACTGTTAAACGGAAATGAGGCACATTGGAAAGGCGAACGTTCATCATGTTTAGATAATTTTTTCTAGCAAGTAAGGTCTTCCCAATACCTGCCATTCCAACAATCGACACAATTTTACACCTTGACTGAGAATCAAGAAGCTCTTCGCTGATTTCTTTACTTTGATCCGACAATCCGACCTTACTTAACACATCATCTCCACCAAATTCATTTATTGGCAAGATAGCAGCTTCTTCTCTAACCCATGGATTTTCTAACTCTTTCATGTACTCCACTCGCAAATTCTTCAAAGAATCAATATTTTGCCTCACGCCTTCATCGGAAGGCGGAAGAGAGTCAAACAGCGCATAAGATTGAAGCAAATCTTCTAGTTTCCATACCCCGCCTCTCTTATTGCTGCATCCAAAGCATTAATCCGACTCCGATTAATGCTGCTGTTGGTGCTACGATCCAATCTTTTGAGGACACACTGTACGAGTTGAGCTCGTTATATGCAGATTCTAATATTTGTGGATTGATGGGATTTATGAAACGCTCAACGCTATGTTTTAGAGAAATCACAGCAGGATAAGCCATCTCTCTTTCTCTCTCAAAAACAAGTCTTTGCCAATTCGCAGAAGATTTTGTTTTGGGGGTGAGTGAGCTTATGGATACCGGATATAGATTTTAAAGATTATTAAATATTATTAACTCTATCGACTATAAATTTTGACATTTTGTCTGATTGAAGTTATCGTTTTTAATCGATTCGTAAGTATTGAAAATAGATGAATATTCAAATATGACAAAATGTGAACATTTGATTAAACGGAGAGTATATGAAATACTGTTTTTATAAACTTTAAAATCTCTGTTAAAAATTGTGGACCTCAGATCAAAAGTCTTCCGTAAAGTGTTTTAGCAGAACTGAAAATGGAAATTTAATGGGTACTTTATATACAAACGTATTTCCATCGAAAATTCTTTTTATTTTGGTCCATTTAAAAAATTTACATTTTAAATTTTTATTTATCGTATTAAATATAATAATTATATGGAGCTCACACTTATTTATGACATGATTTAGTAAAAAAAATTATAATTTATTTAATACAATGTTATACTCCCTCCGTCCCACTAAACTTGACACATTTTTCTTTTTGGGACGTCCAACTAAACTTGACACACTCCAAAAATAGCAAAAGTTATATCTTCAAAAAGGTGTGTACCCTACCAACTTTATAACTTTTAGACTACTTTATACAGTTTTCTTAATAATCGTGCCGGAAAAAAAGGTGATAAGTTTAGTGGGACGAAGGGAGTATTATGTTAAAAAAGTTATAGTTATATTTATCAAATTAAAACTAAATACACAATTCAATCAAAAATAGTAAATTATGTGGGATCCGAAATTATTTGTGACATGATTGAGTAAAAAAACATATTATCTTTCTCAAAAACTTGTATATTTGGATTCAACAGAATAATTATAAAGTTAGTGGTGAGTCCAATAATATAAGTGTAATTATTAAAAATAAAAGTGTCCAAATTTTTCGTAGATGGAATAATAGATATAAATGTGCAAATTTTTCGTATACAAATAAAATATAATTTATTCAATTTAATGGTATATTATATTAAATACATTATATTTATATTTATCAAATTATGCTAGTGCTAATTTGATTGTATGATACATATAATATAATATTTTTATCAATCATAAATTTAAATTATAAAATTAAGACCGGACAATATACATACCTCATAAAGTGTGGTGGTACACAACGTCATTCCTAGATATCTATGATGTCAAAATTTATCCAAAAAGTGATGTATCGAACTTACTATATAAAAAAATTATAAAATATCAGAATATAAAAATACTTAAATTTTTGATAATGTATGATACCGTATCGAACATTTCGATAAGATAAATGTATATTTTTTCAAATATAAAGGTATACCGTCATATGTATTGCAATACATATCTGAAAAATTATTATATTTCATTATTTGGTGTATATATCAAGGGGAGTGTTATAATATAATCAGTTCTCTAGATGTTTACTATAATTAAATATAAGTAATTAACTTTGAAATTTTGTGCGGCGGTGATTACGCTACAATTGTGAGGGTGATTAGATATGTATATTATCAATATAAATTATTTTCAAATTCTCTCAGTATTTCTCTTATCTCGACATATTTAATAATATGCATTTAATTTTTTAATATTAATAATGTGCACTAAAAATATTACATTTATTATTCTCTCACTTAACAATTTTTATTTATGTTAATATTTTTTATTCTTTAATTTATTATTAAAGTAATAAATAATAATAATTAAGTATTTATTACTTTTCCACATTTATGTAAATACAATATATTTTAAGAAAAAAAATCAACAGATAAATAATAAATAAAAATTAATGATATAAATTTATATTTAAATTATTTTGTAGATATAAATATTCTAAATAATAATAATATCCTGCCAAATAAGTAATAAATCAGTTGTTGGTCCCAAAACGAGTATATAAAACTTTTGAGATGCGGAATTTGGTGGTTTATCAAACTCGTTTCCAAAAAAAATATCAATCAAAATCAAACTTTTGATTTAAGAGCTAAGTGTTCTTCCTATCGAACAAGCTTTTATAATGAGTATGAAATCTATGATAACTTATTCGATATATACGCTCTAGATATGAAAATTGTCTGGCTTAGAATACACGGGGAAAATATAACAACTCGAACTTAGAAATACTTGAGAAATGAATGTTTCAATGAATAAGACTTTGAGCTTGAGTTGAGTTGAATTCTTGTAGTTCTTGAATCTTCCTGTAAGTTCTTCAACTGATGGACGCTCTCTATTTATAGTTGATGTAGATCCGAACTAGCCGTTGTGCCGTTAGAATTTTGAATCTCATCTATGTGTTGATTTCTTTTTGTTGAAGTCGTCGTTTTTTTTTTCTATTTTTGGTATCTGTCTTTTTAGACAAATTATGCAAATGCAGCTTTCCATAAGTTTAAGTATTAACCTTCAGACTGAGACCTTCAGGCTGGACTTCAGGATAGAAGCTTCATGCTGGACTTCAGGACAAACTTTAGGCTTCAGGGCTGGTTTTCAGAACAGATTTGAGGCTGGTCTTCAGGCAGACTTCAGACTGACTTTCAGGGCCGACTTTCAGGACAGACTTTAGACTTGGTTTTTCAGACTTGCTCTTTAAACTTGGTTTTTCATACTTGGTACTTCAAACTTGCCCCGTACAAAATCAAGTTTTGGAACCAAATCAAAACATTATAAATATCCAAACATCAATTATAGATATTTGATAAATATTAATATAAACTATCAATTTTAATAAAATAAATATTTCAAATTTAATATTAGTTAACACGTATATATTGATATATATATATATATATATATATATATACATTCCATTTGAATTATAATAAAATTATTTATTTACGAATTATAATTTCAAATGGAAATTTGACTTATAGAAATTTAGAAAGTAATTTAAGCCATATAATTTTTATTAATGGTTTTAAATACAACTATTTTAATTGATATTTGTTCCATCTTCAATGACGAAAGCTTATAAGTGTATTTTAATTGTTTTGTAATAATAATGAATTTGTCACGTTTATATACCACATTAAGGAAATATATTTTAATTAATCGTATTTATATATTGAATTTTAGAATCTTTTAAATTTCATGGAGTGCTCTTGTCTTTTGTTTTGTATTCTATTTTTATATTGTTATTTATTTTTTGTAACGTTTTGTTTTCCTCCGCAATTATTTTTGTAAAAGTTTAGTGGTAAGATGTTAATATCTGATGTAATAGATTTGAAGTTCGAGTTCTTCGTGACACGAGTTTGTAATCTAAATTTAGTGTGTTAACTTAGTGATAAGTGGTTGAATGTATGAAGAAATAGATTGAAAGCCACTCTTTTGTCTTTTCTCTTTGCAACAATCTCTTCTCCCTTCTTCTTACTCACTTTCTTTAACTAATTTTATTTATACAATTGATAAAGCTAAAGATAATATAACAACAAAGGTAATTGGTTGGTGAAGAAATCTGTTCACTTGGGAAATTCCACCCCTTCATTTTGACGCTGAAATTGAATGGATTATTCTAGTGGCACCATTTAGCAAATTTATTTGGCGTTCTTGATAGAGAATTTGATTATATGATGATGATCGACATCATTGAAATGTACCTCGTTTAACCCATAGTCCGTGCCATTTTGATGCTTTGCATTAAGAAAAAAATATTGTTTGTATGGAAGTGTTAGTTGATTACAAGCAATCAATGTCAGGATGACACTCAGTATGTTCATACTGAGTGATGATTTTGGTACCACTTAAAAGTGTAAATCAATCAACTTTAAAATGTTTTGAACATTGTTCCATAACACATGCATACTCAGTATAAGAAGCAGCGGACAAAAAAAGAAAAAGACTAAGATATAGAATTAAGGGGAAATAGTTTGATTTAGCCAAATTAAAATAGCAAACACATATAAGTCATATAAGTCATTTAGCTTCATTGATTCTTCCAATGAATCATATAAGTCATTTAGCTTCCTCATCGTCAAAAAGTGACCTTTAGTGTTTTGTTTCTCCACATTTTCTAATTTGATAGTTGCATGTCTGCCCATGATAAACAAGGAAACAAGGTGCACTAAAAAATATAGTAAAATAAAGCATAAGTATAGCAAAAATAGGACAGAGCTTGGGGTGTATAAGAACCAGGCTCCTTAGTGAAAATGCTTTAGAGTAGTCCTGCAATGTCGGTCACAACAAGATACTAATACCAAAGGCAAATGTCAAGATTGTGACTGTGAGACTTCTCGATTAAAGTTTGCTATCCTTTGATTTGAGTTCTCAAATAATAGCAAAATAGCTAACATCAAGTTCTATAAAACATGTGACGTGATTAATCAAATTTCAGAATTATCGATAAAAGCAAATATCCATAGATAATTACAATGATGTGCAAACACATACTCAATAAAATTCTACATAACCAGATGGTACATGGCAAATACCAAGGCCTTAAATTGCTGCAAAAGAATCTTTATGAAGTTAGTTTCAATATCTTCGAAAAAACAAAGTTGCACAAGTCGCAATTATAACCACATTTTCGAAAGCGGCAAAATTAAAGCCCATGAAATAGAACATGCAGCACAAATATACCTAGAAATAAAACATCCATTTTAACCTTCAAATTCTATATCTTTCTCCTTAGATGCCCACAAATTCCAAAGCAACCTTTATTTTCTTTTCCAAAATTCATGTAGCGTTCAATAATAAGATCAAATCCACAGAAAAAAAATGAATAATCAGATCACAGAATTACTGGGCAATACACACACGCACGTTATGTTCAGTCAGTCTCTTGCCATACCAAAACCAAAGTCTCTCCCAGTCACTTTTACATTGGCTTCAATTATTGCTACTTTTGATGGCAATGGAGTCGGCGCATCAGATACAAGCCACTTCCTCAAGCAAGCAACCCACCATTCTCCTCTCCTCCCCTCAAAGAAAAAATGAATCTTTAAACAGTACAAACATTCACACAAAAGAATAGATGGCAAGATTCATTTCACCCAATAATGGGAAGGCATTAAAGAAATTCAAACCAAAATTGAAAATTGAAAGTTGCGATTAGGAGCTCTTGACGCGAGGAAAATATTTCCCTTTCAACTAAGAATTCGTCAGCAAAAATACCCAATTACCGGTTCAGAAATCACATACCAGAATGTGAGGGTTTTAATAGGAAGAACCTCGAGAAGGAATGGGGAAACCGATTCACGGTTTTAGAAAACTGGATTTATGCATTGTTGATTGTATAGAGCGGGAGAGCGACGGCTGAGCGCGGCGTCGACGAAACTGGTTGCGAGGCAGAAACGCTCGTGTGGCCTCCAGTGGTGGTTGTGACAATTGGATTACTCCGTTGCAGAAATGAAAGGCTTCGGGGCAACGGTAAGGAGCTTCGAAATTCTTATGTGAGCAATTTAAGCTTCTGGATTTTGAATAATGCTTTTCTACAATTTCGGCGAATGCTGCTTTGGGAAGAACATTTGTGCTTTGGCCAATTAAAGTTCGAATCTTGGAACTTGTTAAGTTTCCCCTTCTCCCGTTGCTAACAATTGAGGTAGAAAAATCGTGCTGATAACGTGTTGTAACATGGTTTTATTCTACCATTGATTGAACAAAGTAAATAAAGAATACCATAGAACAAAGAAGAGAATTGTAGAAGAAGCAATGTGAAACTGTATTTTCATTCACGTTCTCACTTTACAAAGTGGGGTTTCTAATCTATATATACAAGTCAATAGAGGAATAGAAACCCTAATCTATACATTAAGTAATGTCCACTAAATAATTATTTACAACAATTCTGTATTTATTTTTCCTTTATTGCCCTTTCATTAATTAATTAAAAAACTATTCTTCCATAATTATTGTTTCTCCTTTAATTATTTTTCATCGGTGTATTGTATTAATAAATTATTATTATAGATTCATGCCTAGGGTTCATATGGTAGGGTATAGTATTTAATTATAAACCAAATTTTATTTTTAAATTCTGTAGTATTTTGAAGGAATTAATTAGATGGAGAGTATTATAGACATAGAAGGCTAGATTTATGGTTTTTTATACGTGTGGCTATTATTTGAGTTTACTATAACAAAATGGTTATTATAGAAGTTACCCCTAGAATTAATGTGCATTATAATATATAATCCACACCCGCCTTAATAAAAGATTATCACTAAACGAGTATAAATACAATGCATGACAACATAAACTAGACAATTCCAAGTTTATGTAAATACTACACTCTATACAAAAATACTGATGTACGAATATTTGAATAAACTGTTCAGAAACTATACCACCAAAATAGCAACGATGTTATAGGTAATTTGTTCAGAGGACATACTCTAGTGGTTATATATTTCTAGTCTTCAGTTATTGGCGCTATCAAATTATCAAGTGATTTATTTAGAATTATTATATTATTAAGTGTTTTATGTATGTGTCGTCTCTAGTAGTTCTATCTCTCGTTGTTAAAGACATTTTGACAGTTTATTACCTCAAAAATCTTATTCTTTTACATTTAAAGATTGAACGTTTTTTAAACGACGATGTATTGAGTCTAAAAATTGAAAAATATGTCAACAGTTATGTATTTAAAAATCATTAGCGCATGTCCACGTCAAATAAGTATTATCATGTCAATTTCAATTTTAGGTAAAATTGTACCCATGTCAAAAATTGAATAATTATCAAAATTTGTGTATTATACATAATGTTTCAAAGTTCATGTTAAAACTAAAATTCTCAAAAGTTTGTGTATTTAAAAAATCATTAACATATGTCCACGTTGGATAATTACTGTCATGTTAGCTTCGATTTTGGATAAAATCGAATTCGTGTTAAAAATCAAGTAATTGTAAAAGTTCATGTATTTTATATAATATTTTAAAGTTTGTGTTGAAAATGCGTGCAAAGTTCGCATATTTTAAAATCATTATCCCTTTATTATATTATAAGGAGTCATTTTATATAATTAATTCTTTTTTATAATTCATAACAACACATTAAAACTTATGAATACATTAATAATTAAATAAAATAAAATTTCACTAGGTGAGAACTTAAGTAAACCCTAATATTATAAATTAAAATAATTAAATTTTTATTAGTGTTCATCTTATATTGTTATATTTATGTAGATTAATCTTTTGTTTTATTTCATTTTATTGGGTCACCGCAGGATTAACCGCATTTTACATGTTTCGCATCTATTTGCTTACTTTTGAAGGCCATTTAAACGTTCATTTAAAAAATTTCAGCGGGAATCAAAATGATTCTTTCTATTCCATATCTCTATGGGGTAAGGGGTATTCAAAAAAAATTAATAAGAATTTTAGTTTATTAAGAATCAATAATAATGAAAGTTCTTCTTTTTTTTCGAAAAAGACATATCGAAGTGATCAGAATGAACTAAAAAGGGGAGGGGAACGGCCTTTTATTAATATTCTTTCTTTTGATACTAAAAAGCCCTTTTTTTATCCTTATGAGTCGGACAATACGATGTTATTTCCCTTACTTCTATTAGTCCTATTAATGTGTTATTCAATTTATGTATTCATGACATAATAACACATTAAAACCTTTTTATTTTATTTTATTATTAAATTTTTATTAATATATCATTATATGGGTATTATATATAATTAATATTAAATTACAATAAATATTTAGCTAATTATTCTAGTTCACATTAAAAAAGTAATTATGTGATAAGAAATTAAATAGTGATATGCATTGATATGTAATTAAAATAATTGAATTTTCAAAATTTCAAATATACTAATTAATATTAATTTTTTGGACGGTTCAAAACAGTAACTAGCGGTTTGAAACCATAACCGAAACGGTCCTACATGGTTCAGTTCCAAACCATGAATCGTCGCGACAAAGATTCGATTCGAATTCTAAATTTTCGAAACCGTGAACCAACGAAATCAAACCGTAATCATGAACACCTCTATTTGTACGCTACTTATGTTGATTTAGGTAGTTTTTCCCTCCCTAGCTACCTCCCTACCCGCATCTTGTTAATTCATAATAAATGACGACATGATATGTATGAATCGCAGGTCACTTATCTCTTTAATTCCTTCTTGTTTATTAAAATATTTATACATTTCAAGTAATAATTTACTAGGTACAAGAATTAAATGTGTATATAAACAAATCTTTTCAATTATGTCATGTATTAATATATATATATATGTATATATAAAAGATTATGTTATATGAGAAAATAGTTATATGTGAGAAATAAGGAAGAATATGTGTCGTGTATCTATCTATAACACTATAAAAAAAAATTTAGCAACGGAATGTTTCATTACTAAAACAAAAAATGTCGTTACTAAAAATTTTTAGTACAGATTTGGAACGGATTTATTCGTAATAATGTCGATGGTTTCTAAAAAATTTAACGTAAAATTCCGGTACTAAATTTTTAATAACAGATAATTCCGTGATTAATTCCGTTACTAAAATTTAACAATAATTTCATAGCAATTCCGTTGTTAATCCGTTAAAATTTAAAAATAGAAAAAAATTTAGTCACTATTCCGTTGTTATATAATGCATTTTTTGTAAGAGTGCTACGTGTAAATTGCCCACTTTTGTAAGAAAAAAATGAAAAATACTCACTTTGTAAAAACATATGAAAAGTGTCCATTTTGAGTGTAAATTACCTAAACTACCCTTAATTAAAATTAGATTTGCATATTATTTTGAAATGTAGTATTAATTAATTATTTCTTATTTTTTTGCAATTAAAAAAAAATACTTGGTATATGTTTAAAATTATACACGCCAATTTAATTAAACAAAAATTATACACATCCAACACCACACATACGTATTATTTAAATAAAAAAAATTAGGAATATATACAAAAATAAAAACCCGGTCGGTTAAAACAAAACCCGGTCGTATCTAAACAAAATCCGGCGACCGAGTTTTGTTTAAATACGACTTAGTTTTGTTTTAACCGGGTGTTCGTTTTTGTATATATTCATAACTTTTTATTTAAATAATACGCGTACTGATTAAATCAAATGCAATTAAATTAATTATTAAATATAAAATTCAAATATATATACCACAAAAAAATACAATATGATTTCATACAAAATTGAAATAAGGGTGTTTTTGAACTTTTGGGTATTTAACATGTAAAAGTTACAAATATGACATTTTTCATATTGAAGTTACACTATAGGGTATTTTTCATAAATAACCCTTTTTGTAATGTAATTAATAATTTAAAACTAATTAAATTTAAATAAATATTTTTATTATATTGAAAATTGATAGTTTCTTTTAAATAAAAGTTATCTTGTAGAGAATATCATAATTTTTAATTTATTAAAATTAATTATTGAGATGTAATTTATTATCATAATCATCGTACTTAGGTCATCTCCAATGTAACCCAAAATCCTATTTTGGATTAAGAAGTATCTCCAATGTCACCCCATTCTCAAACTCAAAATGAGTATTACACCATTTCCTCTCTCATCCACACTATTTTTGGATTTTTACTATTCACAAATACCCATTTAACTTTAATGTTTTGTTAATTGCATATACACCTTTTTCAAGTTTTGAAAATTATTATTTGGTTTTAGTTATTCAATTAGCTTTATTTTTTTAGTCATCAATTTGAACAAATACTAATTAAATTATTTATATTGAAATTTTATTTATTTTATGTAATTTAATTATTCATAAATAAATAAGTGTTAAAAATGTTGGTCAAATTAAAATTAGTTCTCTTAATTTATTTATTTAAGAATAATTAATATTACAATTTGAACTACTAATCTGCATAAACGCAAAAATAAAAAATTAAAATAATTAACTATTAGAAGTTAGAAAATTTGGAAATTTTTTTATATGCATACATAATTCATAATACATAATTAAAATAACCACAATGATATGAAAATTACATAACAACATGCTACAAAATTTGTGGGAGGAATATACCAATTCCGAAGATTAAGAATTATAATATCTTTTTATTATTTAAAATTTATGTTAGAGTTTATATTTTAATGTTATTTATTTTATCAATTAAGTAATTTTATTTGATTGGTAAATGTGTATTTTAGTTGTCTTTATTTACATAATAATTAAATTATAAATTAAATTTTTAATTGAAAATTTTAATGGATGTAATATGTAATATTGAAAAGTATAAAAGTTTGTTTTGAAAAATTACATAAAATGATATGAGGAAGAATATACGAAGAATATTATTTTTGGGTTTGAGTTTGAATTTATGGTTGAAGATGAATTACTGTTTGATGTGACTATTACTGCAAAATAGTATAAAATTTGATGTTGGATATTGGAGATGCCCTTATATACTCACAAGTTGCATGTTTTAAAGTTTTGACTTTAAACAAATTACTCATGGAGGGGAGCTTTCATTGGCTCTAATAAATGACCGGGCAAGCCGGTGCCCGGTTTATGGTCAATATTAATGAAATAAGGGAAAGAGTTGAAAATTAAATTATACTCCCTCTGTCCACTAAACTTGACGTACTTTCATTATTGGAACGTCGCAATAAGCTTGGTACATTCCAAAAATAGTAAAAGTTATCTCTTCAAAAAATTGTGGACCCTACCACCTTTATCACTCTTACATTACTTTATACACTCTCCTTAATAATCGTGTCGGAAAAAAATGTGTCAAGCTTAGTGGGATGGAGAGAGTATGAGTTAATAAGTACTCCACTATAATAATTATGACGTTTTGTTTTACTTGTTCTACTATTTTAATTTGTGAACATCGGAGTGACGATAAAGAGTTAATTAAACCCTTTTCCCTTGCATAAAATGTTACATGATGTGTTTTATTTTATCTCCAATCCATAATGAGAACTCATTAACAATATGTTTGTGTCATACCAGTTTTCTTAAAATGAATCATATTATCTACGTATTCATAAAATTTACAAATTGAAGCACTTAAGGCTGCGTTTTGTAAGGGAGATAAGATGAAGGATGATAACTAAGGCTGCGTTTGGTAGGTAGTATTAGATGAGGAAGGATAGGATAATTAATATGAATAGTGAGATATTAATAATGTGAATAGTGAATAATATTGTACTTGGTAGATAAGATAAGAAAGTGTGATAATTTAATAACTTGTTTGGTAGCTATAATAAAAAGGTGTGATAACTTAATAAGGCGTTTGGTAGATAAGATGAAGAATGATAAGAAGGATAAAGATAAACAATAAGTCGTTTGGTAGTATATTTTGAAAACTAGATAAAGAATTAGTGGGGTTTACGCGCCTTCTAATACCATTTGGCGCTCCATTTTTTTTGCAGATTCAAACAAAGGGAGAATACATTCCTAATTTTGCAATTTTCCGTCGAATGGTTGGTGATTTCCATTTGGGTGCAATACGATGACTTCAACCGAAGAAGGTTTGTATTGTTTCATATTTTCTGTAATGATTTTTTCTTCGATTTTTTTATAGTTCTCACCGATTGTTCCTAATCTGAGGTATCTGTAAATTGATTATGAAATCGATTATTTTATGTTGTGTTCTTCGATTTTCCTATTCGCTTGTTCTGAAATCTATTCTATGTTGTAGATGTTAAAGGATGTTTTGATTTTTTGGTTTTTGTTCTTGTTTGTATAATCTGCTGATATGAGGAAGGAAGATATTGAAATGCATGGCTATAGCTATTATAAATCGATTCCTTGTTGTAGATTGTTCAGTTCTGTTTTTTTAAGTTTTGCCCTACTCGAATGTTCTGTTCTCTCTTTTTGTTCTTATTTTTATTGTATTTTCTTAAAATAATCTGATGAAATTGGAAGATATTGTAATGCATGGCTATAGCTCTTTTAAGCTACATTTATTTTTTCAATTGGATTGTGTATTATGGATTGCATGCCTATATAATTTATAGGGATGTCAATCTGATGTTATGTCCTGTTTTTGTTCCAGAATCTGAGTTGTTCTCACGGTTCACTTAGGTGCCCATTGATGAATTTATTATGTGTTCTTCCTTTTATGGTTTCACATATTTATTGGCTAAGCTTCGCACTGACTATTAATATTGTACATGGTTATATATAATGTTTCATTTGATCAATTACTTAGGTAGTTCTGATGCAATTAGTGCTAGGGCGAAAAGAATGGAAAAGGGGCGACGTGTTTGGACACCAAGAGAGGAGGAAACATTGCTTCAGTCAATGAAGGAATTAGTTGCCCAAGGTTGGAAATCAGACAACGGGTTTAGGGCAGGGTACCTTAATAAGTTAGAAGATACATTTAAGAAAAGAATGTCTGGTACCGACTTAAAAGGTAGTCCACACATGAATTCTAAATTGTCTATTTGGAAGAAAGACTATAATTCATTGTGCATCATTCTTAACCGAAGTGGAGTTGAGTTTAATGCTAATGGAAATCATACAATAGATTGTGATGATGCTCTTTGGGAATCAATTATTAAGGTATGAATGTTTTGCCTTTATATTTGTTTCTTTTTGTCTTAATATTAATATTTTGTTTTACTTGTAAGTAACATATTTGCTTTTATATTTGTTTCTTTTTGTCTTTACAGATCGATATGAATGCGAAAAGAATTCAGAAGAAGTCTTGGCCAATGTACGAGGATTGGAAAGAGATTTTTGGCAAAGATAGAGCCAATGGGGAAGGGTCATTTGATTACTTCGACGCAATAAACTATTTGGAGCATGAGTATGCACCGGTTGATGAAGGATACGATCCGAATGAAAGCTATCACGTGGACATGGAAGATTTAATGTCATCTCATGGTGCAGCAAACCAGTCTTACCCGCAAGAGCATCCAACTCATCAATCAACACCTGATGCATCTCCTTCTTCCCCCAAAGGTAAAGGAGTTAAACGCAAAGTTGTTGATGGTATTGATAAGGTGTGTGCCTTGATTGAAGGTATGAGTCGAAATGCAAACTCCCGGATGGAGACAATTGCATTGCGATTTGGTCATGATGCTGTGTTAGGTCAGGCGAGGATGGAAATTTTTGATAAACTCCCTCAAATAGACGGGTTTACCATTAAGGACAAGTTGGCTGTTTGTGAAATTCTTATTGATAATGATAAGAAACTTGAGCTATTTTTAGGCCTACCTGAAGAAGCTAAGGTGGAATACGTAATCCTTTTGCTTGGTGCTAATTAATCTTTTAGTTTAGTTTAGTTAAGTATTTCAGGTTGTATGGATTGTTGGATTATGGCTGATATTGTAGGTGTTCTAGCTGTGTTTTGTTTGGTTTTTTGTAAGGTGATTTTCTGGATGATCATGGGCAGATTATGGATTATACTTTTGGGTTTTTTGTGAGGTGATTTTCTGGATGATTAAGGGAAGATTATGGATGATACTTTTGGTTTTTGTAAGATTCTAATCTGGATGTGTAATAGATGTAACAAATTTGCTAGATTTTTGTAATGTTCTTTGCAATGTAACCCGCGTATATGAAATAAATTAAATTTCTGGATGAATATGGGCAGTTTATATAACTATGTAATGTAATGGCTATATGAACTGTGTAATCGTTTGTTCATTTTTATTTTACTACAAGGTAAACTTAACATTGATATGTAAACTTAACATTGCAGCCATAATTTAATTCGAATTATGGAGGCAGAAATTAATAGAAATTATATTCTTATCACTTAACAATCCAACAAATATTGCAGACAAGACATACTAAACATTAGAGGAGAAATGCAAATACAAGAGCATAAGACAAGACAAACTAAACATAGAAATGGTTTTCTCGAATCAAGAGGATAAACGAGGAACCTTAGGGAATTGAGAAATATAACGAGAAACATGACGACATAGAGCTTGAATCATACAATGATCAAGCTATTTGAAGGGGCTTGACGATGCACAAGACGAGTTTGCCGAACCCATTTTCCCCGAATTAGAAGCCTTGTCCTTCGGTTTGCATGAACTCGAAGGAAAGCCTATTGCTCGCCGTATATTTCTCGTGTTAGTCCCATCATTCTCTTCATTTACGCCCTTATTACGGTAATTTGATGGAGAAATAACCTCATCGTCATTATTTGAACTTGAAGAGTTGATGATGATTACATTTTGATCTTCGATCTTAAGACTGTCATCTCCGAATAAGAATGCCAAATTCTTAAACTGAGGCTCATCTTCATAGTAGTACGCCTTTGCAAACTCGTTTTTCTAGCATCGTATAAAAAACATTCAGAAAAATTATTATATTTTCAAACATAGTAAAAAAATGTAGAATAAGGTTAATATATAATTACCTTGAACAAATAAGTCCATACTTCATCAGTAGTGATGACTTGATGTTCGTCAATATCCCAATGGACCCCGGGTGTACGGGCAATAAACTTGAATGTAGTGTAGCGTTTATCGAAGAAGTTTGCCCGCTCGAACACGTCAGCTGTGCTAATAAACGTTCCACAATTCTTGTTTACCGCAATCTTGGCGTTATGTAGAGTAGCTTGAGGTACATAACCCTTTTTTCATCCAACTTTCTCCTTATAGAAGCATAAGACTCCGATAAGGATAGAATCCATCTCCTTGTTCCATTTGGTATGAGCAAAGTAGTAACTTTGGGGAGCAATGTGAAATGAATCCATCTTTTTAGTAGTATGAAATACTTTAGTAGAGGTCTGTTTATATAGAAATGAGGCACTTGGAGTAAAGCTCTCATACGTGTATCATGCAATAATTAAGAGCATTCAACTGTTTTCATGTAAACCCTAAACCTATAGCTACTTATTACAAGTGTTGAATCAAGGCAAGCTACATCAAATCACGATGGATCATGCTGCTGAATCTGGATCATATTGATGAATCAATATTTCATATGCTGCCATATACTACAGAAATAGTTGTCACCTACATTACAACACTCTGCCATATAAATACAATCCATACAAATACAATCTGCCACATACAACAGAAATTGCTGCCAAAATAATTCATATGCATAATACTTCATTGACTGCATGCATAATACTTCATTGACTGCATATTTCCAATACATTTGACTAAACAACTAGACAAGAAATACAATATGCCAAATACAATATGCCAAAATACAATCTAATCAAGCTGCCAACCAAAGATGATTGAGATGAAATACAATCTGCCAAAATACATAAAATCAAGCCAAATAAGAACCAAAATACAATCTGCCAAATACCAAGTAACAACCACAATACATAGCAAAATAAGTTCCGCATATCAAAATAAGTTCAAAATACAATCTGAACTAGTTGATAAGTTACAATAGTTTGCCAATGATCACTCCAAATAGTACTAGAATGAGAGCCATGAAAATAAGAAACACAAGGACTTCAAAATCATTTTGGAAACGAGGAAGCTTTATAGTGGATCGTTCTAGCACTGGACTTATTGATGCAGTTGAGGCTTCAGCTGCATTACAAGTTCTTGAGCTATTATTGAGCTCATCGTGCCAAAGAAAACTCCGAAAATATTGCTGGTTTAAAGGACACTTGTAGTATAAGCGACCTCGATTCTTTGCATGCGGACCGGCACATTTAAGAACCATCTTGCCACCTCGACAAAAACAAATAGGTGCAATTTCCATTTGTCCTATAATATGAACAACTCTCCATTAATCAATTACCACATTTTATTAATCAAGCATAACATATAATAAAAAGACATGAGAAGTAATACCAATGTTTTAATATGATAACCACATTGAGTCAGCTATGCTTTCTCTATATTTGTTCCATTCATTAGAAGTTTCGATACCATCTATAAAATCTGTAACTTCGTTACCAACATCATCATCTTCTTCCTCCTCAACACGATTTTCATCATACTCTCTCTCAACCGGATCATTGTGCATTTCAGAACGTATGAAATTATGTAGCAAAAAACATGACATAATTATACAGTTATGGACCTTAGCAGGATAGAAGGATGGACTTCTTAAAATAGTCCAACGCTTTTTCATTATACCAAAACACCTTTCAATTACATTACTGGCTGTTACATGCCTCATATTGAATAGTTCATGCGGGTTTTGAGGTCTTTCGCACGCGAGTCCCCATTCTTTAAGATGATAACGGACACCCCGATAAGGGGCTAAAAAACCCTCACTATTGGCATACCCGTTATCAACCAAATAATAATTACCTAAAAGTAGTTTAAAAAAGGTTGAATTACTTAGAACATTATTAAGCAAGAGTTATTAAAAGAGGTTCAAGATTTAAGAAAAAATTTAAATAATATACCCCATGGGACCTTCAGACCGTGATTCTTATTGACAGCATCTCGCAATACTCTAGAATCTGAAGCAGAACCCTCCCACCCAGCTAGTACATACACAATGGCCATATTTCGATCACATACGGCCAATGTGTTAGTACAAATTTCTCCTTTTCTGGATCTATATCGTGGTTTATCTATTACAGGCACCGTAATACTTATGTACGTTCCATCAAGTGCTCCTAAGCATCCCTTTTTAATTTAATTAGGAAAAAGAAAAATGTATTAGAATATATATTATTTTTCAAATATGTTGATTTGAGAATTATATAATATACCTTAAACCATTTCCAACGATTATCATCGTTATCTTCAGATACAGGATCAGGCTTGACAAGTAAACGTGTGTGAAGTTTTAGAATAGCCTTTAACACTATATGGATATAGTTTGAGATTGTTTGTCCTGAACGGCTATGATCAAATCCAACAAGCTTATTCTTCTTGTGATGAGCTAAAATAGTAAGGAACATGGCAATTTGCTCCTCGACACTAACATATTTGCCATCAGTCAAACTACCTAACTCTCTTAACATTATACAAAGTTTACCAAATGTGTTACGATCCATGCGGAGATTAACGATACAATCTGCATCACTTATTTTAAACATCCTACACAAATATCTTACTTGATTTGGAATTCTTTCAATCATACTGTATGGCTTATATTTGATCCTACGCTTCTTATTACTTTCAATTATGACTAGTAGGGTCACTAAAATTAACATTTGGGTAAGGGTTTCTTGGAATATGTCCTCTATGCTCATGTAAATTTCCTTATATATTTCTAAATTGTACTTCATTTTAAGAAAATATGATATCTCAAATCCTTCACAGAATCTGCATTAAACGTTAGGGCTTATGTTAGGGGATTGTTGATACACAATACTTGCAATCACTTATGCAATATACTTGCAAGAGTTATAATATATACTTGCAAAACTAACAAAACTACAAATGATGCAAATACTACTACAGATTACAAAAGCCATAACAAGATCATACATTTTAAACTTCACAAACGAAATACTTGTATTAACAGATTGTAATTAAACCATATATACTTGCAATACAAATACTAACAAAAGGAATAAAACCAAACATACAAGGAAAAGGAATAAAACCAAACAAAAGCAATACTATAACACTTTTCATAAAGTTGTGTATGCTTGTGTTCTGGATGCTTGTGTTTGTACTACTACTTAAAATATAGTGTTACCTTGGTTACCAAATTTAGTTTTTCCAACACCAACTACACCTCCCGTAAATAATATTAACAAATATGTTACTGAATTTAACAAATTTAACACTGCAATATAACTAAGATAACATACAAGTAAACTACAGAAACACATACAAAATTGGGTTTTACATATGTTCTTAGAAATGAACACTGGAATATGTCCTACAATATGTTTTAACATAGCTAACACTGCAATATGATCTTCAAAGACATACATAATTTATGCCTTTAATAATTCTGACTTCTATTTTCTACGTATGTTTAACAAACATATGACATCAAAGTAAATTACAAATATAGATTTGTTGCAAACCTAATTCATTCCTACATAAACTAACAAACCTAAAGTTAGGTCTACAAAGCTAGCTTAGACAAAGCTTAGAACAGAACAAAACACTTAAATCATAATGTTCAGATAAAATGAAAAAAATTTACAATCAAATTCATACATCAAATCCCAGATTTATGCAAATCTCCACAGAATTTGGTTGATTTGCTCAAATCCCATAATTAGGTTTATGGTCAAATCAGATTTACGTTTATGCTAAAATCTCATGATTCAAGAAATATAAGAAGCATAAATGGTGACTGATTCCTCATATTGGATGCCTTCTATCAATGGAAGGCAAAAATTCAATAATATTTGTATCCTTCGAAACCATTTTCAGTGACACAACATTCTTCAAGCAGAAGTTCAAGAAACATCAAGCTAAAAAAAAGTCATTGTCTCACTAAAACTAGCATATACTGCAAAGGCTTGACATAGATGCTCAGATTAGATTGAAGTTTATGCTCAAATCTACCAGAAATACATTTGTGAAAGAATTAATTTTTTAGAATCATACAGTGACATTCTTTATCAATATATTTTTCTACAGATGGAAAAAACCTTACGGTAGCCTTCTTCCAATAATTCTCAAAAATTAAAACCTTCAATACACGAAAAATAGGAAACAAAACATTGAAAACCAGAATATACCTTCGGATATTTTCAGAGAATGTGAAAAATAGGAGAGAAGCCCTCCCTAGCTGCATCCATGGATTATTCGTTCAGAAAGAATAAGATGGTGTTAAATGTTAATGAATCGCGTTTAATGAATCATACAATATATTATGAAAATATCAATCTAAAATCATACCTTCTTCACAAAGTTCAGAAATTTAGCAGAAATCTGAACGAACCCTAGCTGCACCGTCTGGAGTATTCGGATAGAAAGAATAAGTTGGCGTTCTTGAATCACGTTTAATGAATCGTACAATATATGAAAATATACATCTCAAATCATACCTTGTTCACAAATTTCGCAGAAAACTCAAGGAACCATAGTCGCTGCGCCGTCTGGAGTATTCTTCGATTGTAACGATTGAGTTTTCGAGAAAGGAAAGAAGTAATGTGGGTTTACTGTTCAATAAACATAAATAATCACACCACTTTCGTCTGTTTATTATTAGGCGTGTAACAGTGAAATAAGACCGGGCTCGCTAATTATCTCGGGCCGTCCTCATTATTAATACGTGCTACCAAACGCTAGATGAAGGCAGATTAATAATCTTATCTGCCTTCATCTAGCCTACCAAACGCAGCCTAAAACTATGGATAATTAGTATGAATAGTATTTAGTAATGTATTTGGTAGGTAAAACTAAAATGTAGGATAATTTAATATTGTATTTGGTAGATATAATTAAAAAGTATGATAACTTTAATATGTTGTTTGGTAGCTAAAATAGAATAGTAGATAACCTTGTTACCCTCCAATTTCCCTTCATTATCCCTCAACCATCCCTCCAAAACATCAGTATTCATCAATTAATCTGTAGCTATTGTTCCAAAGCTTCCTTCTGGTCCTGCATTTCCTTCACTCCATGCCTAAGTTTCTCCTCGCGACGCCGTAGCACTGCTTGCACCCCAAACATACCTTACATATGCCCCTCGCTCCCCTTCCTCATCTCCCTTATATCACTATTGGAATTCTCTACGAGCTTATTTATTGCAGTCCTTTTGTACATCTCAAACGGATCCTCCATCATGCCACTCCCATACGGTGGCGGCGGAGTCGGCAAGAGAGAATACTAAACCTTTTTACACTAACTCGTAGCTCTTTTTTCCCCATTTTTTTCCTGCAATAGATAGAAACCAAGATTCAGAAATAGATGGAATCCCTTGGAGATACAAACGACTAAATACCAAAACAAATAAACTATACCATCCACAAGCCTTGTGCCAAGAAATCTTGCTTCTGTTTCAAAATCGCTCCTTTTTAATTTTGGTCGAACAATTTACTTTTTACCCACAAATTTTTCTCGATGCAAAGAAATAGAAATCACTACTGTGTGAGGAGAGAGTGTTTAAATAGCTACTGTTTGATCCAGATACATTATCAGTCCAATTACATGGGTTTATTAATAAGGGTTGAACAATGGATTAGAAACGGGCTTTGAAGTTATCTCGGGCCAGCCAGATAAATCTAATTTCCTACCAAATAGTAGATGAACCCTTATTAATAATATTATCAGCCTTCATCTAGGCAACCAAACTCAGCTTAAGCTTTGAAATTTCTACGATGTGTGAAAATCGAAATCCTACCATGTTCTTGTTTATGTTTTTAAAAATGTATTTGCAGTGAAGAATACTAATAGTGGAGGAAATGAGGCATACAGTTATCAAACTAAGTTCGGTGGTAAACATCTATGTCTGGGGGATAAATTTCGATATATCAATTCATTATTGAGAAGAACGAGCGATCAATGATCTTATAAAAATGACTACACATTATAACGTCTTATCACCCAATTACACTTGCCCCAACATAGTGTGAACGTGTTGTACCCACCAACACAACAATTCATTACCATAACTACGAACTCGGGTTATTAATGAACTTAATTCAAGGTGTTGAACTGATTTCTAAAATAACAAATTGATATGGAGTAAGATCAACATAACTTATATTATAAGTTATTTACATCTAAAATCATAAGATAAATTTTATTTAAAGGATCTGCTATCATTATAGCGGGTCTACAACACTCTTAGCGAGTCTGAGCCTGCAGACCCATTTCGAGAAGAAATATGTTGGACTCTCACAAACCTATGTGGCTCTGCAAAGAAAAACTCATCCAGTCATGCGTGAGCTTCTTGGCTCATTGGGCTATGTCCCAAGGAGACAGTTTTGCCTTATTTTGGGTCTGTTGACCGCGTGTTTTACGTGAATAAAGCATTGACATACGTCAGAGTTTCTGGCATGTCTCAGAATAACTGCATGTCACATGGAAAAACTCTAACAACATGAGAGGACCATTGTTGACGTGGCTTTACCTCATCGGAGAGATTTGGAAAATCGTACTATCTCAGAAAATGTTGTTATATCTGTGGTATGACTTTTTTACCCTCTATATACTAAGTTGTATATACTCCATTCATTTTCATTTATAAGGTTGACTACTTTCAACTTTCATACTCAATACATTTCACACATTCTTACATTTAAACTCTCAGTCTACTTTGAGCTCACGTCGGAGTCTATTACCGAAAAATACTAACATTTTCTCTAGGCTTGTTTTGTAGGAACACTGACCTAGCAGACCTCGAAGGAAACAATTGAATGATCTAAAACTCGACACCAAAGGTATGAACTTCAAATATCTTAGAGCATTTATACTCTTTATTATTTATTTGTTGTTGGATTGATTCTCAATCCAACGCGTATAAATAGATATTCTAAAATATCAAAATCATCATAATTCTCATGATGCCGAATAAGCTACATAATTGTCAACATATTGCATGCAATAGCCATGATGCAATAACAAGCAGGGTCGGCTTAGACATAGACATTATTAGGGGTGTCATGGTACGGTATACCTTACTAAAATTGTCATACTTTATACATTATTTTTACCTTCAGTATGGAAAATTTCATATCGTTACCTTACCATACTTTTCGGTATACCTTAGTTTGGTATATCTTACTTTCGGTATGACATTTTTACATACTTATACCTTACCTTACTTCGGTATACATTTCTTACATGTTATACCAAAACTCATTTACTTTCGGTATACCTTACCTTACTTCGATATACCTTTTTTCCGATATACCAGAATTTATTTATAATAAAAATTATCTTAAACAAGGTCTAACATATAAAAAACATAAAGTATTATTTTTTAATAACATAATTTATGAGACAAACCACTAATATCATATAAAATTACATGATATTAACTAACTATATTATTGTATTTTTATATAACTAATTAACTAGATTTAGGCATATAATTATAATTAATTTGATCATTTATGTATGATATATTATAACAATAATAATATATTTTCATTAATTCTATATTACAATTTATATTATATTTATTAACTAATAGATCGTGTAATTATATCATAATTATTTAGTTATGTAACAAATATATATATATATATATATATATATATATTAGTTTATCGTTATTATTTAAGATAATAAGTAGTAGTATATAAGTTATTGTTCTATCTTTTTAATTATTAATAAACTCACATGTTTTTGTAGTTTGTCATTTATATTTATTAATTATAATTCATAATTTATGAAAAAACAATTTTCTTATAATTCAAATTGAATATATATGTACATGTAATATTATAATATATATATATATATATATCGATATATACCAAAATAACGGTATATACCGCGGTACGGTATATGACGGTATAGCTTGGTATTTGAAAAAAATATACCTTTACCTTACCTAAAAGTTCGGTACGGTATGATACCTTACCAAAATTTTTAGTATACCTTATATTCGGTATTTTACGGTATTTTTCGGTACGGTATACCATTTTTTCGGTAAATTTTGACAGCTCTAGACTAGGGTGTCAATGGGTGGGTAAAATCCAGACCGGACCCGGAACCGGTCAAAACCTGCTCATTTCAAAGTTATAGTTCCGGTTTCGGTTCCGGTTCCAAACCCCTTTAAACCCGGTCATGTTCGGTCCGGATCCGACCCGACCCGCTAGATACGGTTCTGGTTCTGACCCATCCCGGCCCGACCAATTAATTTTTTTTTTCAGGCATGTCCAAACCCGACCATATTCGGTCTGGACCCAACACAACCTTTTCTAACCCGACCCGGCCCGGCCCAACCAATATTTTTTCATTTTTTTTTCCAATTTTTTTTATCTTAAAGGGGAAGTGAAAGTATCATTTTTACTAAGTTTAGCATCCTCCATATTTTGTTCATTCAAAGTTTGTATCCAACTGTAATGTTAAAAGTTGATTGAATATTTTATATTTTTATTTTCAAATTAAAAGAAAAAAAATTAAAGAATTTAGCCCCATGTAATTTTATTTACAATCTCCTAATAAAAATGAATCATTAATGAGTTTTTTTTTTCTCAAAGAATGCCTAATACATTATTAACAGAAAAAATTCAAAACTTGCATAGCCTAAAAAAAATACGAAGAACATAAGAAGAGCTGTTTAAACAGTGACGATAAATCATTTGCTTATCGTATTTTACAAAGAACATAAGTAGAGCGTTGAATTTTATTTTTATTTTTTAAGAGAATTAAAAGTAAAACCAGATATTATCATAAGAATAAATGGATTTACCGAATTTAACGGTAAGAAGGTTTTGGAAAATTTTATTTCAGTATATCAAAATTTCGTTACATAAATCAAAAGCGAATTACTCACTTCGAGAATTTAATAAATCATTACATAAATTTTATTAAAAGTGAATTTTTTTTAATACCCAATTAAGTAAAAAATTATGGAAAAAAACGCAATTTAAAAAATCATGAATTTCCGAGAAATCGGAAGTCGTTAATGGTGAAAATAGTTGTAGAACAGTACATATCAAATTACTAACAATAAACGGAGAAGAGATGAAGATAGAGAATGAGTATATGTGTTTGAGACCCATGGGTAACCCGGACCCGAAAAATACCCATGGGTATTCTCCTGACCCGGAACCACTAATAATTTAATTAACGGTCCGGGTCCAGATCCAGAACCAATATTTAACGGTCTGGTTCCGATTTCAGAACCGTAACTATTTTAACGGTTTTGGTCCAGGTTTTACCCACCCATTGACACCTCTATCCTGGACATTATAGCCAAAATTGCCTAAGACTCGGATTAACAGGGGTTCAAATTTTTTTTTAAAAATTGTTAATATATGGAAAAAAAAAAATTAGTCCTTTTCATTGAAAATATTTATAGCATGTAACTGATCATTTTTCTTAATTTTTAGCTAGGATCCATAAAATGTGTGGAATGAGCCTAATAACAAGCTTAAATGCAACATGAGTGAAACTGAGCTGATTAGTAGGTGAGCAAGCTAGAACAAATTAAAGAAAAATGGTACAGGCGTAAAAATCAATATGAGCTATGAACGAAGATAACAAGGCCAATTATTTATGATGATTCTGTTTATAAGAACATGAGACATCCTCATTCCACATTATTCGACAACATCTTTTCTATTTTCTTTTTTTATAAAAAATCATGAAATAATTTATTTTTATTTTTTTTACTTCTTGTTCAAAAAAATTTGTAAAAAATTTAATATTATATCTTAGCTATTTATTACATTTTAATTAACGGATGACAATGTTACACAAATTGATGTACACATGAAATTATATATATTAATATAAAATATGATTAACGTTGCTTTTTTATATCAAATTTAAAAATAATACTTTCTCCATCTCATTTTTCATTATTCTTGGCCCCTTTAATTAAAATTGTGAGCGTATTTTAGTTAGAAGGGAGGGACTAATAAACTTGAAATTTGAAATTGGGATAAGAGATATTTTATTGCTATTACATAGAAAAATGAATCTATTCAACACTTGTCAAAAAAAATAGACCGAATCGAAAAGGATGGCAGTATTTATATTGTACTAGTTAATTTTCCTTTCGTTATTAGAATATTGCTTTTGTGACTCGATGAAAATTTAGGTGGGAATTTTCAACAAATTGAAGGCGTAGCTCGGGTAGAATGGGGCTGTGTGTCAGTCATGGAATCATGTGAGAGAACAGCTGCAGTTCAGCTGAATCAGGTATCTCTCTGTCTCTCTCGTGCCCACTGCCCACTGCCCACCACTTTCCTATTTTTATATTCTGTTTACGGTGTTGAGATTTTGAACAAAATAAAAAATTCTCGATGATCCGGCATACAAATATTTAATTCTTGGTAATGATTTATGCTTCATTTATGCTCAGATTTAGTTTCACGTTTTCCTCTACGCTCATAAGCTTTATCTCTGAGTGAGTGAGTGTGTGTGTTTCACCTGTGCAGGTTCGGTTATGTGCTTATTTGCTGTGCAATTCCCAGTAGAAATATTTTGAGGTGATCAAAGGTTTAGGGTTTATGGAATGCGCTCTATTTTTGTGAGATGTTGCTTTTTTAGAAAATTTCATGTATAATCACCAAGTAATGAGGTTGCTAAAGAAGAGCTGGAATTTGGCATTTCATTCCGCACCCTCTCCATCTAATTTGTACAGTGAATAGTCTTAGAAGAATTATCACAGGAACTTTGAAGAGTTATGTCTTCATCAATTTCAGAAAAGAAGAAGCTGCCCTCAAGACATCTTTCTTGCCTCATAGCAATTTCACTTTTTCTTTTGATTTCCTCCTCACTCTCCCTCATAGATTTCAGTGATAATTCTTCAAAGCCCATCTCGGTTTTTCAGTTTATAAGTTTGAACAGTGCATCACCTGGCTTGAAATCAAATGCGAAAGGTGAGGGAAATCATGTTCTTGATATTACAAGATCAGGGAATAAGAAGAGTGTTGATTTACGACGTTCTGAACCCAAGAAAGTCGAGGAAGAACCAGAAAGATATGGGAAATCGCCTTGTGACGAAGGGAAGGCTCTTCTAAGGGTATATATGTATGAGTTGCCTCCTCAATTTCATTTCGGGTTGTTAGGTTGGAGGGGAAATGGGAATCAGATTTGGCCTAGCGTTGATGGACAAAGTAGAATACCATCTTACCCCGGTGGTTTGAATTTACAGCATAGTCCAGAGTATTGGCTTACTCTTGATCTCCTTGCATCAAATACTGCAAATGTAATTAGGTCATGCAGTGCAATTAGAGTAAATGACTCGAGCAAAGCTGATGTGATTTTCGTACCCTTTTTCTCGTCTTTGAGTTACAACCGGCACTCAAAGCGCCAGGGGAAGCAAAATGTTAGTCTCGATAGACTGCTACAGGAACGAGTGGTGGAGTTTCTGAAAGGTCAGAAAGAATGGAAACAATTTGGAGGGAGGAATCATATGATTCTAGCTCACCATCCAAATAGTATGTTAGTCGCTAGGGAGAAGCTCGGTTCCGCCATGTTTGTGCTTGCTGACTTTGGGAGATACCCGAGTGAAATAGCCAATATTGAGAAGGATGTCATTGCCCCATACAAACATATGGTCAAAACAATTTCGGCTGCTGATTCTGCCACTTTCAGTGAAAGGCCAATATTGATTTACTTTCAAGGAGCAATTTACAGGAAGGATGTAAGTATTAGTCATTTAATCAAGTATGCGTGTTTGTGTTTCTTCCTTGTTTAATGCTTATTAAGTTGCTTTTTTTACGCGAGTTAGCTGTTGATCGATATGTGGAAGAATTTGATATGCATCTTATCTGGTTATTAGGCTTCGCCAAAAATCCTAAAGCTAGGCGAAATCTAAATAAACCTTGTGAAATATCACTGAGGAAATAGCCTAAAATTCACAGTTCAACATAGACTCTTTTATTTGTAATGATTTATGATGTTCTTTGATTCCGTAATGTTAAGTTGTTAAGAGAATGTTGAATTACTATACCACAAAAGTGCATTCTTGGTTTCCTCAGGCATGCATGATTTTGACAGTCCAAATAAAATCTTTTGAGGTAGAATGATAATTATACGTAAAAACTGTCTAGATACTCAAGAACTCATATGTTGCTGAATGTAATCAGAAGTAATCCCACATGCTTGTATACTCTTCTCTCTCTAATAGCTACACAAAATAAATGCTACTCAGTATTGTAAGGGTTTGATCTTTACGATTGGAACTAAAATTTTCTGTTGTGTGTGTCATTTTGCATGTTGCTTTTCTATGGATTCTAATTTGTTTGTGATAGGGTGGAACTATTCGCCAAGAACTATTCTACCTTCTTAAAGACGAGGAAGACGTGCACTTTACATTTGGAACTGTTCAAGCCCATGGAATTAGCAAGGCAGGAAGGGGAATGGCCTCATCCAAATTTTGCCTAAATATTGCAGGAGACACCCCTTCATCCAATCGACTCTTTGATGCTATTGCAAGCCACTGTGTTCCCGTGATTATCAGCGATGAGATTGAGCTACCGTATGAAGATGTTCTCGACTATTCTGAGTTCTGCATATTTGTACGTGCAGCAGATGCAGTGAAAAAAAATTACCTTCTGCATCTTCTCAGAGGCATCAAACAAGAGGAGTGGACCAAAATGTGGGGAAAACTGAAGGAGATAGTTCGACATTTTGAGTACCAATACCCATCCCAGCCTAATGATGCTGTTGATATGATTTGGCAGACTGTTTACCGCAAGAAAATGCATACGAAGCTGAATCTACATCGGAGTACTAGGTACCACATGTCATAATTTCTATAATGTCTGATTATAGAATGGTGCACTAGGAAATGTTTTAGTTAATAATTTTTGTTTATATCCAGTTTTGTTGTATGTAGAGTATGAAACTCGATTTTAGCACATTATTCTTGATTTAAATCTCTCTCTCAGTCTCTTGCTTGTTCATGAGTATGAGAAGGTAAGCTTTATATGCAACAGCATTGATTATCCAATGATAAAACCGTAAGAGATGCTGTTGTTCTGACAGAAGAGCTATATTCCTATGTGAAAATAAACATCATAAATATTTGAGCTCATACAACATAAGTTGCTTCCCAGCTGTGTATATGAATATCATGCAACATCTAAACAAATTAAACTATCGCAGCAAAACAAACCTACACTGCAGCATTAAGAGGCAGCAAAATTTCATCACAGCCAGAGTTTCTGCAACAAGAAATAGGCTTCAAGCATTACTTTCTAACTTCATCATTGCAGCCTACACATCAGGCTCTGTTATGAATAGGGTCTGATCCTCCTCTCACTGTTCTCTTTTCTGATTGATTCGGATCGAAAGTCATTGCAGGTGCAGGCGCGATGTTGAATGCCATGCCCTCTTCTTCCAAGGCAACGGCTTTCAAAATCCGAGGACTTCTCAGAACAAGATCAATGTTTCTCGATGCAGAGATAGTGGCCGGGTGGATGGAAAGCAACCCTATACAGAGGAAGACAAGAACCGCGATCCTGTAAGTTGAGCAGCACATTTTTGCAGCAGAAAGAAATCAGGATGGGATAAGGTAAGTTTCTTAGTAAAAGAATGATGAGAGAATGGATTCTTTGTCTGAAAATGAGCCCTATATGTCTGCTTAAATGCCTTATTTGTACTTGGTATATGTTGTGGGATTAAAGCATAAAGTAGAAAAAGGGGGCCTATAACATCTAGAGAAGCCAGATTCACCCCAATCATAAGCAATAATAAGGCTGTTTTAGAAGATTTTGACAGGTTTGAACAAAAAGTTTAGTAGGAAAAAGCATCAACCTTGAGAAGCCAAGAATCTTTAGCATCGGGTCGATTCTCAACATCCTATTCCTTGCCTTCTTCTTTAGACCATCATTCAGAAAGAAAAACCCATCAAAACCCTTGTGTCAGTTAGCCTAGCTTTTTAGGTATACCATATTGTGTCGTGTTCGTGTGCGACTTCGATTAATCGTCTTACGCTTAGGTTTACGTGACTACCAAAGAATTTAGTACGGCCAAATGGGAATAATGAACCATTTCAAAGTTACTGCTCAACATATTCATTTCTTTTTTGAAATATAGACAAGTTTATAATATAGCACATGAGAACCTTTAGTGAGACAAGTGAATAGCCATCTTGGTTTTGTTCGAACCGCACTTAAAAAAGATATACAGCTCCTCAAAATTGAAATGGATTTGTGTACTTGTAAGTAGCACGTCACTTTCAAAAATAGTGGCTTGCATACCAGAATTGAGGGATAAAGAAAGGCAGCCAAAGTTGAGAACAGTGAGTTGCAAAAAAGCTAGATAAAGTGGAATATTAGGACAAGTTGATAGTACAGAGGAAAATCACCCTCACAAAATTACCAAGGTTTATTTGCTTTTTCTGTTTTGCAAAACTCTACCTTTAGAATTCCCAAGCTCCTTACTCAATAAGTAAGTAATATATATATATATATTGAGAGAGAGAGTCTTGGTTTCTTGTGCTTAATGGATTTCCTTTATGCTTTTCTTTTCTTCATTCTTTAGATTGTTGCAGCACTAACAGCAATCCCTTCATTCAAACTTGTAACAGCCCTTCATATACACATTTCTTTCTTTTATTTTTTGGGATGGAGAAAAGACAAGTTACATTTATCCATGCAGACATTTTCTTTTTTATTTCTATTTGCTGTATATTTTTCTATATTGACTGAATATTTATCATGGTTCAACACTCTCTTTATCCAAGAAAGGATCAAATGTTACACCAAGTCTAGAGATTTGGTTTGTTTAATATCGTAGATTATTGTTATGATTATCATATAATCTATTGAGCACATAGGCGCAACATGACTGTATTCACTTTACACGTTCTTGGTTCGAATCGAATCAGCAGTTTCACGGTTTCAAATTATTGGAATTGAACCGATTAAGGTGTTATATAGTTATGGTCCGATTCCACTATTGAACCTTTTTTTTATTATTGAGAATTTTAATTCTAGAGATAATTTTTGTTTATTGTGTTATTTTTTTTCTTATAGAATTTTTTTGGGTTAGTTATAATTTTTAAAATTGTTGTGATATTTACAAATTTAAATTTTGATATTTGTTTATTATTTTATAAATATTGTTGAATTAAGTAAAAAATTAAACAAAAAAGGAGATTGTTATTATTGTTATTATTATTTTATAAATATTGTTGAATTAAGTAAAAATTTAAACAAAAAAGGAGATTGTACGAATAACATTGACATAAATTTTAATTACAATTTACAACTTACAAGCAAATTACAAAATAATATTTAGCATTTCACCTATAATGGTATTTCCAAAATACTAATATTTAGCATTTCATCTAATAATTAAATAAAAATAATTACACGGTTCCATGGTTTAAACTAGGATTCCTAAGTTTGAGTTGTATAGTTTCGGTTTTGAAATCAGCAGTTCCGATTCTATTCCCGGTTTCTGATTAAAATGGGCACCTCTCAGTCATATTGGATCCAAAATTAACTTTTTTCCCCTTTTGGAGAAGGATACAAGATTCATTTTAATGTATTCTTACAGAGGAAAATCCAATTCAGTTTATTTGTTTCATCATCTCATATTGTATAGCATGATTACAGTGTGCCAAGAAAATGAAATATATTTTGAACATGCTGAAGATAATTAAAAATAACTAAATGAGCATATTTTGGAAGATTTTAAATGTTCGTAACATGTGGTGATTATACTATATATACAATGATGCAAAAGAGAATCATACTTGATGATAAAAACTTAGAGACAAAATATAATCAAATTTTGTAGAAGATGTCAACAAATGGCAAGGTTTGAAGAGGGTCGATTTGAATTAGCCTCATGATTTTCACCCTGTCTAATTCTCCTATGATTTTGTTGAAGAAATTTCTTACCAACCGTGTAGTGGAAGATGATGCATATATATATATGAAAGAGATCAAATAAAAATAGTTGTGTATGAGTTAATTAAAAATAAATTTTGACTGTTGAATTATTCAGATCAGTGGTACAGATTAAAAGATAATTTTGGTATATATCTTATTTAAATTATTTTATCCCTAAAAACAGAAAATTTGTTATTATTTCTGATTTGGGTTTATTGATTAAGATATAGTTTAATTATATTCATTTGATGAAAAACATGAATGGTTCATATTTATTTTTAGGTAACACAAGTAGATCTATTTCCACCGGAGAATTGATTTTCTTCCCGTCCCAGGTCATACTCAGGTGCGTACAAAAAAAAGGAATTACGTACGAGTACAACTCTTATTTGAACGAAGTGAAAAAATTGCTTCTAATATCAGAGAAAAGAGAATAGCTTTGAGTTTCATGAGTCCCAAGTCCGAGAAAATAAAATTAAAGAATACCTTGGAATTCAACTTCATAAGGGATTTACAGAAATCGATAAATCCCGCCAGGGCGAAACTAAAAGTTTTAGCGAAAAATTATAAATTTATCCTGAAGTCTTTGAAAGATTGGGTTCCCTCTTTTTCTACAAGAGTTGCAATCGCAATTTTTATAGATTGAACGAGATTCAAGCTGGGGAAATGGTTGAATTTTCCAATGGTAGAAGGGAGATGCTACTCCTCTCTCTTTCCTTCGTTTTCTTCTAAGGATGCCTAACCGCCGCACCGATCATTTGGGGGGAGGTGGGACACTGCGAGGGAGAATCCACGCTTTTAGCACCTCTAACGAAAGAAACAAGACACGTTGGTCCTTAGTAGCCTTTCCAAAGGTAACCGGTTAGGTGGACTCATCCCCTATGGGTATATATCTATATTGGTCTCTCTTAATTAAAGTTCCTTGTTAAGAAGATTTGTGCTAAGTATGAAACGGTTATTGAATGAAAGAAATGATGAAGCTCTCATTATGAAACGGAAAAAATATTTTTGCATGGATAGCATGCTACAGTAGCACTCTTATTTATACACAATTAACCACCTAACAACCCAATCCTATGTGGCAAAACTAACAAACCAATACACCTTCTCTTTCTTGTGTGTTCTTAACTTCTTCTTGTTTCTTCTAGATTCATCGCATCTCCCTTCTTCTTATCAACTCTTATACCTTCTAGATGCTCCATGATCATCTCTTTATTATTTTCATACTCCCCCCTCAAGATGGGAATAGATTCCTCGAAATCCCATCTTGTCTAAGATCCTTTGAAACGATGGAGCACACAACGGCTTTGTAAAGTAGGGGTAGAGAACGGACCCCATATATTACAATGAATAAGATCAAAAACATTTGAAGCATGTGATGTGGATAGGGGAAAACATAAGCGCTTTTGCTTTGCCAAATGACATATTTCACAGATGGTTTTATTACTATTATTTGAGTAATGCAAAGCATTGTACAATAGTTTCAACTTCTCAAATGAAGGATGGCCTAAACGTTCATGCCATCGATCTAAAGATATATTACCAACACTATTACAAAGTATAGGTGACACTTGAAGAATGTAGAGATTTCCCTTCCCAATCTGCATCCCCGTGGAAACATCCTGAAGAAGACAAGAATCATGAGTAAAAATGGCTTGACATTTTATGCTAGATATAAGAGAACTAATGGACATTAGATTATAGCTGAAGTGAGGAACATAAAGCACAGAGGTAAGAGTTATAGAAGGTGATATGATCACAGTGCCAACTCGAGTGATAGGAACCTTCTGCTGGTTTAGCAGACTTACAAAAGTATTGTTCACAACAATAGAACTGGAGAATAAGTTCAAAGAACAACAGACATGATGTGTAGCACCGGTATCTATAAGCCAAGTGCTGGAAGATAGGTTAGAAAGAGAGGTAGAAGAAAAGAAAGTCAAGAAGGTACCACTGAAAGAAGTTGAAGCTTCTGTGGTAGGGTTATGGACTGGAGGAACAGACACTCCAGGGTCATTGTGGTGTTGAACCTGCATCTGAGATTGCAACAGATTCATGAGTTGTTGACATTGATCAAAAGAGAGGCTAGCATTTAACATCTTCCAAACCCCGGTGGATACCCATGTAACTGAAAATACTTGTCTATAGTGTGATTCGAGCGTCCACAGTGGGTGCATATCATCTTCGCCTTGCCTTTATGATAGTTAGAACTATATCCTTGGGCAGCATTTAACATCAATCTCGTGTGTTCACTAGATTGTGTGTTCATAGATTGAAGGTCTCCACCAATAGACCTTTGTCGTTCTTCCTGCAAAACAAGAGAGAAAACCTTCAAAATTGAAGGTATGGGATCAATTTGCAATATCTGTGATCTTATTTGAGCGTAGGAGTCATTCAATCTCACGAGGAAATGAAGAACAAAATCTTGTTGCTGATAGCGATTCCATTTGCGTGAACTATTACAGCTGCAATCGCCACATTCACACCAGGGTGGAGGTAGAAAATTTGTAAACTCATCCCATAAAATCCGCATCTTAGTGTAGTAGTCACTTACGTCGGATGATCCTTGAGAGACTTGAAATAGTTGCTGCTTCAATTGAAAAATTCTAGCAACATTTCCAATCGAGAATCGCTCTCTAAGATCATTCCAAATCTGAACCGTTGAATCCATATATAAGAGACTAGCCTTGATTTGAGACACGGTAGAATTTTGAAGCCAAGATACAACCATGATGTTGCATCTCAGCCACGCACCATAGCTTGAATCTCCGATCTCTAGTATGACGAACGATCCGTCGACAATCATCATTTTGTTCTTCGTCTGTAATGCCGTGGACATCGATCTACTCCAGTTGATGTAGTTCGATGCACATAGAAGCTCAGTGACAAGTAACACCCCTAGATTATCACTAAGGCGGAGATAGAGAGGAGAAGAAGTATCCTCTTGAAACGAATTCACTTCTCTCTGATTGTTCCTCACCATGATTCAAAAAGAACGAAGCGGAAGAGAAGTTTAAGCTCTCATTATGAAACGGAAAAAATATTTTTTGCATGGATAGCATGCTACAGTAGCACTCTTATTTATACACAATTAACCACCTAACAACTCAATCCTACGTGGCAAAACTAACTAACCACTACACCTTCTCTTTCTTCTTCTTTATCTTTCCAGCATCTTCTTCACTCTTTCTTGTGTGTTCTTCGCTTCTTCTTGCTTTTTCTAGATTCATCGCATCTCCCTTCTTCTTATCAACTCTTGTACCTTCTAGATGCTCCATGATCATCTCTTTATTATTTTCATACTTGTTGTCATTGGTTTTACTTTTACTATTACTAATTAATGTTTTAGGTTACAAAATTAATTAGGATTTTGTATTTTACATTTCATGTCTTAATTATCAATTTCTAATATAATTATTATTTATCCCACTAAACTTCATTTTGTAGGTTGTTTCAATAAACTTGACACAATAAAAAAATAGCAAAAATTACCATTTTAAAAGATGTGAACTTTACTATCTTTATAATCTTACATTACTTATACATTTTTTAATGGTCGTGTCGGAAAAAATATATCATGACTATTGGGATGGAGGGAGTTATATATTTAATTTTTGTCAATTTCAATTTTATATATTTTAGTTTAATTCTTACTACTACAATTCATCACACCCTAATAAAGTGTATAATTACTTTTAAATACTTAATGTTACCTTTAATGATTTTTAGAATTGATAAATTTAAAATTAGGGTATATAATTTTTAAATAGAAAGGTATTTATGGTAATTCACGTTTAAAATAGTTAGAATTTAAATAATTTTATATTGATTACTATTATGATAACAATATTTTTTAACCACTCCGATATTATAATTCCAAATATTGATCATGTATATTAGTAATATTAAAATATTAATCATATGTCTAAACTACCCTTCACGCGTGGAAGACTGTAAGTTACTTTTATAATAAGGACTCATATCAATAACATAAAAAATAGCTACTATCGCGCGTGTTGGCATAGTGGTAGTAAAGTTAATGCTGAAGGCTAAGGTTTTAGGTACTAATGTAATCCAATTTAAAAAAAAAATGATTATTATTTTATTATTTATATTTGTATGGTTATTATTTTGATTTACAATATTAAAATGACTGATTTAATTTATTTTCAAGCTACTATTTATTTTTTATAATCTTATTCGACTATTTTGTATAATTAACACGATGATTTATATTGCATTCATACTTTGATCAATATAATTTTTTATTTTGCTTTTGAGTTGTTCAAAAATTTTAAAATTAAAAGTAGTAAATATTAAAATTAAGTAAATAAACGTTAACGCTTTACTGATATTCAAATTTAAATAAATAAAAGTAAGTTTTAAGGCCCATTTATGTGATGGAACTAAACGGCCTAATAAATACCAATAGAGAATAAAACTCCCGCAAAAAGAGGCATAAACAGGAAGTCTCTGCAAATAACAAAACTAAAACCGCTAGGGTTCACACTCACTGCACCGCACCGCACCTCATTCATGGCTGACGACGCTGCTGCACTTCTTGTGGCTCCAATGGAAGTCTCCGATGTTAAGATTACGGTGGAGGATTCTAAGAACGGGGCAACAAAGCGCTCTAGGGAGGAGGATGTGGATGCGGAGTTCAAGGATGACAAAAAAACGAAAACCAACGATGAGAATTCCGGCGAGGAAAATACCGCTGAAGACCAGAAGAATAGCAGCAATGCTACGGTGGAGGAGGCGGTTATCGGCGCGAAGACTTTCGGCAGTTCTGTTGAGATGTTTGATTATTTCCACAAGCTTCTTCATTCTTGGACTCCCAATCTCAATCTCAACAAGGTAGTGGTTTCCTATGACTTTCTACATTATTTAGTCTTATAATTTGCGAAAACATGCTTTTCTAATATAAGGGAAGTTATTTTTATATTGATATGAGAACAATGTTATAAAAGCAGTGTTTTTGGGATAGTATGCATATGTATACAACTATACATGAGTGATTTGGTGTTGATTAGGATTTTATTAAAAAATCAGAGGGAGTAACTCGTTGAGAACTAAGAGTTTCTGGCATACCTATTAACGGATATATATCTATATATATATATATGATAGATGAATTTTAGTGTGTTATATTCTGTAACCGTAAAGCCTTGTTCTTGCTTTCGTTTTGACATTGAATTGCATGATGAACCAATCCAAACATAGTCTTCTTCATATTCTACTGCAAGTAATTGAAAGAGTCTTGATTTTGAGAATATAGGCCAAAGTGTGCTGATCCATCTATATTACAAGTGGTCCAGTATTTAAGATTCTAATTTCACTCGCTCTAAAAAAAATTAGTTAGTAGTTCCCACTTTCCAGCAGCATTACTGCTGCCACATCTATTTAGTTAGTGTTGATCATTTTCCAGCAACACAGAGCTCATATTCTGCTGTGTATAATGACAGTTACACAGGTGTCCCTTTTATGAATCTATGATTACTATAATATTTTAATATTTGTGTATAATTAAATTAGAGTAGCAAGCACAAATTTTATGCCCTTGCTCCCTGTGCGTTTTATATAATGAGTCACGAGATTAAGATAGGATTCAAAATAGAGGTCCACTTACTATAGGCTAAATTCATATTCAATTCATGAAGTTGATACTGTTTCTCAATGGACTATTAAATCTGATCACAGTCCCATGCAAATGTGTCTTGTAGCTTTCTAATCTCACTACTTTTATGTTCGCATATTCAGTACGAGCACATGGTGTTGGTAGAATTGCTCAAGAAAGGACATCTGGAGGCTGAGAGAAAGATCGGCAAAGGCGTGAAAGCTTTCCAAGTCCGCTTCCATCCTCAGTTCAAAAGCCGTTGCTTCTTCCTCATAAGGGAGGATGAATCTGTTGACGACTTCAGCTTCAGAAAATGTGTGAATCACATTTCTCCGTTGCCAGAAAACATGCAAGTAAATGGAAAGGGAGGAGGCCGACCGCGTGGCCGGGGTCGTGGAAGAGGCCGGAAGTGATGAAAATATAAATCTAAGTGTAATGTTATGCCTGAAGACCACCTTAATATTTACATAATCTTCTTGATGCTGCAGAATTTGCATATCTTTCGTTTAATTGCATCCCCACTAATTTGTGTATGGTGATGAATATTTGAATTCGTATGTCAATATCTCTATGTTGTTGTTGACCTTAAATCACAATCATGAGTCGTATATTAGATCTATAACCCCACCAATTTCCTCGCCTTTCTCTCTTGTTTGGTCTGCCGCGGCGCAGTCTGTCCTACTCTGCCAGAGTCTTCTCTGATTACTGGTAAGGTTCGAGACAGATGGGAAGGCTGTTCTTGTCCTCTTTGATCAAGTTCTTGTAATTGCAATTGCAATAACATAATCAATGGGATCAGCTGATGAGTTCCCAAAGTTAAGTATGCTTGTGTGAAGCGAAGACCACGGTAATGATATGGTCGAGCTGGACAATCTAGTGCGATAAAATAAATATATATAAAGTAATGAGCGTAAAACAGAAATTGGTTTGCTTGAGTTAGACAGTGTCGATTACTTGATGAGTGATGGATGTTCAGTATTCTCTCATTTGGAAGTGAGGGTTGTAGACTTGTAGTATTTATATTCTTTCGTCAAATCAATCTAAGAAGTAAAACTCATCTTTCTCTCTTATGAATTTTTTAAGTGACTGGGTAAATATGGATTTGTGTATATGCGATGATGTTTGTAAGAAGTAAAACCTATGTTGCATAAATTAGTGTTAAAATCTGAACTTGCCAAGGTTTAAAACAGGATCTTGTTTGTTCCTAGTGTAGTTTACCGATGTCAATCAGGCTCATTCACTCAATTTTAGGGTAATCGGTTTGGATGGTCGGTTTATTTGGTTCGAGTTAAGTTGTTTTTAAGTTGAAATTTACAATCTTAATCTTTCAATTTTCAGGCTATTTCATCTGATCGATCAAAATTAAATATTTATAAAAATGTTAAACAGATATCGTATTTTTTATGATTTAATATTTTAAAAAATAAATATGAAAATTATAACAAATAAAATTTTAACGCATAGTTAAAAAACAAATTTATATATAAATATATCTAAATAGAAATAGATAATGATATTTTATCAAAATTGTGATATCATTGACTAATTTATGGATGTGATAAATTTTTTACATAGAAAATTAAATATTTTATGCAAATATTTTTTATTTTATTTCTTCATTTGGTTAATCGAGCCAACTTACTCGATTTTTGAGTTAGCCATATCAAATTCGGGGTGTTTTCGATTCAACTCATTCGGGCTAAAAATTATTTCAATTTACAAAATTTTCAACCCTAACCCCTCTCCGATTTCGGATTGGTGTTCATTACAACTGTACTTTGGGATGAAATTGACATCCCTAGTTAGGAGTGAGCAAAATTTGGTAAAAAACCAAAAACCGAACCGAACAAATAAATTCAATTCGTTTTTCTTTTCGGGTTCGGTTTCGATTTTAGTATAAAAAAAACCAAACCGAACCGAAAATTTTGGTTCAGTTTTTTTTGGGTTCAAGGTTATTTCGGTTCGGTTTCGATTATACATTCTTCTGTTCCTTTTTTTTTCGGTTTTCTTAATATTGGATACCTGAGCTGATTTTCAATAGAACCATGGCAGACCAACTAAAATTCACATTTATACAACTTTCACATTTGCTATTTCTAATAGATGATGGAAACATTAACTCAAAAATATTAGAGAGAGAGAGAGAGGCCACAAACAATTACACTATATATAACTTAACAAGTGATCCAGAAGCAGCCATAGATGAGAAAGCATAGCATAAGCATTTTAATATAGAAAGTAGCAGTTTTAACAGAGTAAACCTACACTGTTTTCTGCAATGTTTTTACCAGATATGGAGAAGAAACACATAAATCCCACAACTTCTAAATCACTAAATACTCAATTTCTCTGTGTTTTAGTAAGTTGCCTACAAAACTGGAATCTGATGCATCAATTGCTATGCAAATCGCCGCACTAGTTTTATTATTACCTCAAAGATGCCGGTTCAGCTCTAGCAAGATCCATTTCACGCAGCCACTGGCTGCTTCTGAACAAAAGCCACGCCTTTCTCGATGCTCGACTTGAGCTCTTCCTTGAGAGCTTCCAACGCCTTCTCTTCGTATTCGGTCAATCCTTGGAGCTCGGATGAAATTACTGCCTCCACCCCGTCCTTTCCAAGCTTGATTCTTGAGGCAAAGAATGGAAGCTCGGTCAACTCAGACTGGATATATGAGCATTCATAGACATCAGTGTCCCCATCAAGAGCACGGAGTGAAGACTCGACAAATCGAGCTGCAGCATACGCCATAGAAAGCGTAGCAGACCCTGCTCCTGCTTTAGCCTCAACAACTTCAGTGCCAGCGTTTTGAATCCTCACTGTGAGTTCTTGCACTTCTTCATCAGACAAAGTAACAGAAGGCTTTGCCTTAGATAGCAAGGGAAGTATAGTAATCCCCGCATGGCCTCCAACAACTGGGACATCAACATCGATCAGCTTCAGATTTTTCTTTTGAGCGACAAATGTGTTTGCTCTAACCACGTCAAGAGTTGTAACACCAAAGAGCTTCTTTGGATCATAAACTCCTTTCTGTTTCAAAACCTCAGCAGCAATTGGAACTGTGGAATTGACAGGGTTGCTAATGATATGAATGAAGGCATCAGGGCAATTATCAGCAACAGCCCCGACCAATGTTTTCACTATGTTGGCATTAATGTTGAAGAGGTCATCACGAGTCATGCCGGGCTTCCTTGGAACACCAGCAGGGATTACCACAACGTCTACATCTTTCAAACAAGCAGCCAATTCAGATTCTCCTGTAAAATCTGAAACCTGAGAGGGTGTGTTGCAGTGACTGAGATCAGCAGCAACTCCCTTGACATTTGCTATATCATAAAGGTTCAACTCAGAAACTAGTGGTGACATCTTGATCAAAAGGGCTAGTGGTTGGCCTATACCACCAGAAGCTCCAAGAATAGCCACTTTATAAGATGCTTGAGGCTGAACAGAACTGTAAGATCTCTCGCTGCATCTCCGGGCCTTTGAATTAAAAGAATTCTTAAGAAGTAGAGTGCTATCACTGCCTAAGAATGACGATTGCGATTCGCAACTCACAGAGTTTGCTGCCTTGAGGCCACTGAAATTACTTAGGTACTTTTTAGGGCTCAACAACATGCTTAAGGCCTTCGACTGTGTGAAGCCAACTTGGTGCCCAGCATAGGCAGTGGATCCAAGAGAAAAACTGGTTGCTGGTGTTGCAGCCATCATGCAGATCTGCACAGATCTGATTAAACCATCACTACTTGGACAAGAATTAGAAAGCACATTATAGATAACATAAACGAATCCAAAAGTACGTTAAGGAATCAAGATTAAATCTTGAATGCAATAGGGCACTATTTTATGCTCGCAGGATTTGGTAAAATAACAAATAGGCAAAAGACCATTGTTCCCAAAAAAGATTGTGACTAAACATCAAGACTCGTATGAAATCCTTTCCATGTTGTCTTCTTCTGCATCGAAGACCAAGAGCTCCGAGACTAGCATTAGGGGCACATCTAATCTATCTGCAACTAACTTACTATTGAAGTATACTTTCACATATAAGCAAATCAGTCAATTGAGATCAGATCTCATCATTTTGAAGTGTCTAATGCTTCGAGCTCTGCTTGGCACACATTAACATAACGTCATTCTCGAATATGTTAGCTTTTCATGCAAATAGTTTAAGGAGCCCCACACATACTTATAACTTAACAAAGATAAATTCTTGTACTTTTCATCGAAGGGTTACATACATAAATCTCAAACAATGAAGTTATCATAAATTTTAGACAATATAAGCTAAAACACCACAATTAAAAGACAAAACTTTAGATCTATCACATCACAGTACACGTCAAGAAGCAAGCATAGACAGTGAACTAGCAAAAAAGAGAGAGAACAAAATTCATTTCTTCGCTTAATCCTAGAAACACCGAAAGCAGATAACACAACAAACATCAACAGGAATTGTAATTAACAATAAAAGAACGTAAAAACACAAAATAAGACTTGTCTACCAAATAAAAACTTCGAACTTATCAAGATGCAACAGATCTAGAAAGTAGAACAGGTGGAGCTGAAACATACGTCAATTTAGGTAATAGTGAAATGAATGAAGAGGTATAATTGAGCAGAGATGGAGTTAGGTGAAAAGAGAGAGAGGGAATAAAAATGAAGACAGATGGGTACCTTTTGTTAAGCGGGGACGTTGAGTTGGAGAAGAAAATGGGGGATTGGTGGGAGGGTTTTGGAGATAAAAAGGGAGGGGTTTTGTAGACGCAACGCAAGAACCTCAACCCAGTATTTGAGGGCTCTTAACTTAATTTCCTCCGCCCTTCATCGATGTAACCTATAAACGTACTCCATATTTTCAACCCCCAACTCCAACTAAATTAGTTACTATTCTTTTCTTTCTTCTTTTTTCTTTCAATTTTCCCCATTTCGAAACGATTATTGTTTGAACTTGTATTAAATGCCAAGATTTGATTTTTTTTTTTTTCTCTATCGCCTGAGTTGACATTTATAAACATTTAGGGGGTGTTTACTAAGTGGGATTAGGAGGGATAAGCCTAGATAGATAAAAATAGTATAGGCTAATCTAGTGTTTACTAATTAGGATTAGATTTCTAAGATATCCTAAAGCCCGTGATTAAGGCTCCAATAAGGGATTATTTCTTTGATTTCTATCCCACCTAGAAGGATGGGATTAATGTAATCCCAAGAGGGTGGATTATTCTAATTAATCCCATCCTACATAGTAAACACCCCTTAATTGATTGAATATTAATTTGAACTTCTTAATTTACGTATCATACTTTTTTAATGACTTGCAGATGATTTGAAAATCACTTTGTTGTTGAAAGAAGAGAAAAATCAGTTGTGGAACAACTGGGTAGTGGCTTTTGGAAGAGCATATCTCAACTAATTCCGAAAAGGCCATTTACTGATCAAGCATGCTAAGAGCCATTAACTAAATTAATTAAGAAAAGTGTATAACACGCTACCTCTTTAATTTGGACTTAATTGTATAGTTTTTACTTATTTGTTTGCACTTGGGAATACAAAATTTTGTGTTTGAAATTTGAAATTTGTATGGTTTTAGTTAGGGGTGAGAATCGATTCGATTCAGGATACAGGAAATCGAAATTACGGGTACCCGAACAGAGAATAAACAAATTTCAGGAACCGATTCCAATACCAATTAGGTAATTAGGTACCTGAAAAACCAATTCAGTTCTGGTTAGTACCGGTCGCAACCGGAAAAAAAATTACAAATGGCTGGAAAGGCAGAGGCGGGGGCCGCACGGAGACGAAGTATGCTTGATGGATGTTGGTGTGAAATATCAGTTTGAATTGAAATTGCAAATTGGGAATATAAATCGGGAATTTGTGGATATGAAATTAAGATATAATTAATAATTAATATTCATAAATTATAAATTAAAATTGATGATTTAATTTTTCGGTTCTACCCGGAATTGATCAGGTAGAACCGATACTCGAAATACTTATGAAGTTGCGAACCGATTCCAATAGAAAAACCAAAAAAATTTGTTCTCGGTACCAAAGGAACCGACGGTTCCGATTGGAACCGAGAACCGAAAACTGTTTGCTCACCCCTAATTTTACTTATTATTATTACTCTCTTTATGTCGCAAAGGAAAAAAATTTGATGCGCATCTAAGCTCTTGAAAAAATTTCCTTATTCTATTATTGATTGTCAGTCACTATATCTGTCATGAGGTATGATATTTCAAAATTTATCAAGTACTTATTGTACTTCCTAGAAAGAAGTCGTCTTTGTATTGGATCCGTTCGTTCTCTATCTGGCAACAAATTTATTATTCATTTGTCATTTTGGATCATTCACAAATTTGTTATCCATTTTGTCGTTTCGGGTTATTCACGAATTTGTTATTCAATTCATGTGTTTGAGGTAAATGGACTCATCTACATTTTATACACAAGTCAATTAAAATATAAAAATTAAGTGAAATCCAAACTCTAATTAATACCTAATACACAATACACTTAAATTAGATTATTTTTTAAAAATACATGCTGAATAAAAATGAATAAGAAAATGATGGAGGGATTATTCAAAAGAAAGCAAAACTGATTACACTAATAGCTCAGCAAGACTTCTGAAAGATATAGTCTTTATCGTTTTAAAAAAAAGGGGTAAAAGTTAAATATCAATTTTAATAAGTAAAAAATAATAAAAAAAAATATTCTTTTAAAATAAAAAATAAAAAAATTATTTATTTTTATGAAAATTTTAATCATGTGTTCATGTATTTCATTTCATAAAATAATATGAATTATATGAGTATATGAAGAAATATCTCATGTAATTTATTATTTTTTATCTTTTATTTTTAAATAAATATCTTTTATCTTAATTTTATAAAAATAGGTAATTATACCCATTAATCCTTTAAAAAATATGATCGGAGCAAGCGTCAGGATAAATATATAAAATATTAATTCAATTTACGACATACAAGACCGACGATTATTTCATTATCAATTTTCTTCTTCTTCAAATATCTATTAATTTTGAAAGAGAGAATAATATGCAGTATAAGAAAGAAATTTATAATAATTAAAGTTTGATGGCTATAATCATTCTTAGTTGATTTATGTTAGAAAAATTGAGATACACATGGATATTGTTGATTGTATGAATAAGGAAAAAGTAACATATTACAATTGGTGTATATAACGAAACTATTACAAAGATGCTATGCTTTCATTTCGTAAGGTAGGCGCATGATGGACTGCCGTTGTTGGGCTTCTTGAGAGGTCCAGTACTCCACGGCCCAAAACCTTAGGCAAACCCAAGCCCAGGTCTCAAGCCCGGCTCAAGACCGGCCTGCAGGTGCACGTGTGTAGGCTTTATACAACTTGTCAATTCATAGGATTAATGAAGCTCCTTAAATACACTATTAATGAAGATTTATTAATCGACAATAATTAACTTAACATTAAGTCTCTTAATCTCATAACTCTTTTATTCAAGCGACACATTTCAATCTGTTATTTCTCACTCAGCGGGAATCATTTTAGAGAAAATAAATATACAACGATCATCCACTCATAACGTACATCGATCCTCGATCATTTAATTAACTTAAATTAAATGCCACGTTCATTGAAAATCGGTCAAACTTAATTGACCTCATATACATATACACACACGATTCATACAAATATTTCCTAATGAGATAGGATCACGAGATAAGAAAACACAAATTAAGTATGTTTGAAGAGTTATTTCACATTGACATAATTCTTATGGCAGCATTTGTAATTTAAAAATAATACGTAACAAACATAAATTTTGATTCATATATAAAACTTTGTTCTCACAAAACCTATCAGTATATAAACATATGTTTATATAGTATTTGAAAGAAGAGAGATGGTAATAATATTTAAAAAGTAAAACTCTAAAAGCATGGTAGGATAGGAATAAGATGGTGATAAGCTTTATTTGGTGACTTCCCTATTGGAGTTAACGTATAGACCAGAAAATAGCTGAAATTAAGTCAGTCTAATTTTTAACCTTCTTTTAGGTAAAGCCAAAATTGTTAAAGTCTTCAGACTTACCGCCTCTAAAAGGTTAATTTTCACCTTCTCGCAGAAAAGCTTAATTTTAAATTAAATACCCTCAAATTTTTTTCTCATTTAGTGTAATGAACTCAGACCATATATATATATATATATATATATATTCGTATTTAGTGTAAATCAAACACCCTCCATATAATGTTGAATAAGGTGAGAAACTGCATATATTTGCATTCTGCAGGTCCATGAATATGCATATTACATGTGTGAGAATGCGTGAGGTATTTTTTTAGTCGAGTATGTGAGAATTATGATGTGTAAATACACCACTATTACTTTTCGAGGAGATGAATACAATTAGTCCAAAATTATCCGAATCTGTATATTTAAAATACTTGGAATCTTGGATCGGATGTGTTCAATTAGTTAACTCAACTTGTTCAAAATATTTATATGCATGCATGTACTATAAGACAAATATTTAACTAGAGTAGAGAATATGATTCCATTTCATTTTCAAGAGTTGATAACAACTAATTATAACTAATGCGAAAACGAAACATGAGTATTAAACTGTCCTCGAAATTATATTAAATTGATATAGCTATATATGCACTCAATTTACTACGTACAAGTTGGTGTCGTTAGGCTTCTACCGTTGTATCCGAAAAACAAAGGGTTGTTGGTTGTTGCAGTAGGTCAGAAAATCCAAACAAGTTGGTTCATCAAACTTCCTCAACCCCTCCTCTCTTTCCCATTTATATATCAAACTATGGTTAACACATCTTCTCCACTCTACTACTATTAAACCCAAATCAATCGATCCCTCCACATTTCATTCAAGCTAGAAAATTAAATGTCAAAGCTGAAACTCAAAACCTCGCTTTCGATCTTGCTAACGTTAATGTCATGTTTCGTCCAAGGGTGCAACTGCAAAGTAGTTCAGTTCATCTTCGGCGACTCCCTATCGGATGTAGGCAACAACAATTACCTCTCCAAGAGCCTTGCTCGCGCTAGCCTGCCCTGGTACGGCATTGATTTCGGCGACGGTTTGCCTAATGGAAGATTCTCAAATGGCAGAACCGTCGCCGATATAATAGGTGATAAGATGGGGCTCCCGAGGCCTCCTGCGTTCCTCGATCCAAATCTAAACGAAGACACCATACTCGAGAATGGAGTTAACTACGCGTCGGGAGGTGGTGGGGTTCTCAACGAAACGGGATCATACTTTGTGAGTACATGCATGATTAATCAGTACTTATATATATATGTGTCGCATGCACTTGTGTCCAAAAAGTTAGTAGCTACCTCTGTCCCATTATGTCTAATCAAATAGAGCTGTAATGTATTAATTAAGTTGTGATGGTGGTATATATATAGGTGCAGAGATTGGGGCTGTACAAGCAGATAGAGCTGTTCCAAGGGACTCAGGATTTGATAAGAGGTAGAGTTGGAGAGAGCGAGGCCGACAAGTTCTTCAAAGAAGCACGTTACGTGGTGGCTCTTGGTAGCAACGACTTCATCAACAACTACCTGATGCCCGTGTACAAGGACTCCTGGAGTTACACCGACGATACCTTCGTCCAGTATCTCACCGACACACTAGGCGACCAGATCAATGTCAGTACCTACTATTCTATTCCCATTCTTTAATTACTTTACTTTCCAACATATATAGGTGAACGTATTGTCTTAATTTGTTTCTGCGTTGTACGTAGGTGCTGCACGGGCTAGGTGCACGCAAGATAATGGTGTTCGGGTTGGGGCCGATGGGGTGCATCCCCTTGCAGAGAGTGCTGAGCACTTCTGGTGATTGTCAAGATAGGACTAACAAACTTGCCCTGAGCTTCAATCAGGCAACAATCAAGCTTGTCAACAAATTGGCCACCGCTTTGCCTAATGCAACCATTAGATTTGGAGATGCCTACGATGTTGTCAATGACTTGATCTCCAATCCCAAGAAATATGGTACTTTTCTCATCATTTTTAACTTTCAAAGACTAAATGTAACATGGGATCATTAATATTTGAGAGAAATATAGGGTTCAGCAACTCGGACTCGCCATGCTGCTCGTTAGGGAAGATCCGACCGGCCCTAACGTGCATTCCGGCGTCGACACTGTGCAAGGATAGGAGCAAGTATGTGTTTTGGGATGAGTATCACCCTTCAGATAGTGCTAATCAGCTCATTGCTGATGAGATGATCAAGAAATTGGGATTTAAACCTATTAATGAGACTGATTCCCCTTCCCCTTCCCCTGCTTTGCCTCCATCTGCTGATGGAGATTAGATTTTTTGACACCTTAATCCTGTGTTAATCATATACTTTTGTTGCTTCATTACCGAGTGTTTCAGTTTCTTATTTTATTTTATTTTTTCTTCTTTTTTCTGCATTTTGTTTTGGTTTGATGATCATGTGATCATGTTAGAGAAAAGCGACGAAGAAGTGGATATGTATATTTCTGATCCTGGCATTGATGAAGGAAATGAAAGGAGAACTTGATTTTATAAAGGAAATACCTTTTGTACCCCTTATGAGTACATGTCAAATGCCACAGTAAGCCGAATGTGATCATATGATCATGTTTTAAGATTTATGTTATATATATTGAATCTTAAATCATTAATTATAACAAACGTGAATGTGAATGACGATTAGGCGATTAGGCAATAAAAGATCGATTAATAATAACCATGATCAACTTTTATATGTAGGGACCTTTATTAATTAGGATTGCTTCCTCAATTTAATTGCCCTATAATTAAGTGGATGGTGTGCCACCTCATGTTTCACTTATTTGATGTCTCACTTTACAACATATGTAAATTTGTTGCTGAATAAACAAAAATAATAATAATAAATCAAAGTTGAAGATGGTGGAGATATTTACGCGCGCTTATAATTAATTAATAAGGTGGTTTACCTAATAACCTTCCACTTTCATACTTTTAACGTCAAAAAAAATATACAGCATATATTTGTGGCCTATGTCAGGAACTAAAATAGATCTCGTATGTTCCCTTTTGGATTCAGATTTGATCAATTGAATACAAATTTCAAAATAATTTAAAGATATTCTAGTTTTTAGGATTATCTTATTGGAATAATATTCTAATTTACAAAGTAATAATACACGTCTTTCCTTTAAAACAAAATAATAGGCACATAAATAGGTAAATCAATAGAAAGGGAGATCATAATATTATTTTATTATGAGCTTAATTAATTATTTCTTCTGAAACAAATAAAAATATTTAGAACACTAATTAGTCTTACGTCTATTGCGCTTATTGAGTTATCTTCAACTAACTAGCAGAGCTCAAGATCCCCATTTGGAAATCCAAAACTTTAGATTGCTTTGCTGCCTGCTGCCTCTAAATCAATTTCCTAGCTAGCTACTCAAAGCAAAACCATACATGCCTACGTTTTCACTTTGAAAACTAGACTACATTACATGAAAATACTGCATGTACTAATTAACTATAAATGTAATACCAGGATTAATTTAGTTAATTAATTTTGGTGTTTGAGCTAGCTAGCAGTCATTGCAGCTGCCTCTTCCTAGTTGAGGCCTTGGTGTGTGTCGATTGTTGGCCCCCGACCCCGGATAGTCATTCACCTCTATCTCCACTCTTCTCATCATCTTCAACTCATCAGCCTTTTCCTGCAAATTTTCATTCATATTAGCTACGATGAATAAATCCCATCGATATTCAAATTAATATAGCTTCGATCCATACATGGACTAGCTGCTAGCTAGCTAGTGTTTGTTAAATATTTTGCACAACATAATCAAGAAATATTTTGAAAGTACCGAGAGGGCTCTTTCTGCTACTTCAAGACTCTGGATTTTCTTGACAAGATTTGTACTTCCTGCAAAATAAACACATAAAAAAGTTATTACTATACACAAGCCTAATGAAAAGCTGGTGGAAAGAGTATAGCCAATTCATCAAGATTGATTGAAATAATTACTTGTAAATGGGATAGCTTCGTTCGTGCTCACATGCAAATACAAGCACAGCATCACCACCATTACCCTAATGCAAGTTCCAGCCATTATATTGATACAACGCAACCAAACTTCCTCTCTTTTTCTCTCTTCCCGCTTCTTGTTCTTCCCCTTTCTCTATATCTCTCTCAAAATAAAATGCATGTATGTGCATGATTAAATGTAAGGAGTGTGTTATATATAGTTCCCAAAAAGCAATTCAAGTGGTGGACTTGATAGAGTGTTGTTAGTGTGGGAAGTGGGCAATAGGGCACTTTGTATGGTGCATGGTTTACTAACGCAAGTCAAAAAGGTGTTCGTTGCGATATCCATCATGCATGAGGAAAGTTTTATTATGAACACAACATTTTATATTATAACCCAAAAAATATATAATCATGTCATGTGCCCTTACATTTTCCACGACTTTTTTGCAGTATATATAATTGATTAGCTTCAATATTAATTCGTTTAGTCTAATCGAATTTACAAACTTCGGAAACGGGTTCTTGAATATTATATATATATAGGTGATAGATGAAAAAAAAAATACATATGTCAGAAAAAGAAAAAATCTGAATTGTTGTATAGATTCATGATGCATTATATCAAAGCATAAATGCATCATAATTAGAGTGTGTGATATAATGCATGAAAATGCATTTATCATAATTATTCATTATATAATATGTAGAATTAATATGTCATGATAATATATAAAATGTATTTTTACTTCCAACACAAGAATGTCTTTTTACAAGAATCTAACTCCTATTTTTTTTTTATATATTTATGTGTGGACTCAATAATTAAAACATACTATATTATAATATTTTCGAACAGATTGAATTAGATGAAGTTAGGTACCAATGCGAGCTTAGCATGAAGGTTAATTTGATATGACATGAGGAAATTTGAATTAATTAAGCGCACTATGTTAGACTTTTGATTAGTGAGGAATTGAAGTGGAAGATATGATGAGATTATATTTTAAGTCAATTATGGGAACAAAAAGATGGTTCCACAATTGCAAGTGGAACATGACAATTCCTATATATATATAGTGGTATAATTAATTTGGTTGGTTTCACATCATGGTTTTTGAATTGATCTAGATTTAAGTTCAATTGTTGTTTCTGTAAGAATTTCTATTCAAGCAAGCGGGTTTTATTCTATTGTGTTACTATAATTATAAACTTACTTCTTTGTGGGGAAAACATTATATTTTATTTTATACACGGAATGCACCTTTTTGTCATATAGTCATTTGCTAGCTAGAGACCTAAATCACCATTTATTTCAAACAGGGAACGTAGTATTTGTGTATATATATCTTTTGGTGAATATCTGGCCAATGAAATAACATTGTAAAAGGTAGAGATGAATGCCCAGAATTATCGGGTATAGTCGCGATTGATATGATATTAATATGACGTATGTCACATAAACATATGAGTCATTATAATTTTTTATTATTTTGTGATTTTGTGTTAAATAAATGTTAAACTCTATCATAATCAATAAAATTTAGTTAAAAGTACCGGACTAGAACTGGAACCGTACCTTACGGGTCGGGTCGGTCGGGTCTGAACCGACCATGAGCGTGTTTGTACGTGTCTAGAATCGGAACCGCGAAACCATCACTTTAAAATGAGCGGATTTTGACCGGTTCCAGTTTCGATCCGGGTAAAATCCACTCGTTGACAATCCTACACCAAATCAATCACAGACGTTTTTATATATGAACAAAATTTGATGTATGACTTCAGTTATGGAAAACTCTTAAGTATTAGATATGTACTTTCACATGAAATTATTTATTTTTTAATAATGTATGTAATATTTTTTATTATATTAATATGATTTTGACACGATTTAATATTTGAAATATATAAAAATAAAATTAAACCATTAATCCTGTCATATATATATATATGAAATAGAATGTCAATCATTGATTAACAAAAGATCCAAATTGATTATTACTACTGTAGTAGTAGGTGAATTTTTTAAACTTAAAAATAATTGAGGGGTGGGAAATAAGAAACATATTTAGGATAATGTAGACTGTAGTATGATTTCTCATTAGGCAATTTTATTGATAGTCCCCATCTTACTCTCTATAGCTGTTAGAATAAAATTATTCCTATATTACCCTTTAAAATATTAAAAGTTAGTATTAACTAAAGTCTAAAGCATCGCATCTTTAAGAAAATCTAGGGACGAGTTGAAATAAGTGTTACATTTCTTCACCACTTAATTTATCTAATTTTGCACATTAAAATTATTCTTCTCTTACCCTTACTTTAATTTTCTAAACCTGCGCTAGTACCGGTGGATATTAGATTATCTTTTCGGAGAATATTGTTTGTCGATGATTTTTTAGCTACCTGACTTCTACGATAATTTTTTTTAGTAGTTAGAAAATAATTCTATATTCGATTTTGATTCTAATTCAAAATGTAAACAAAAAGAACTTAATTTTCAATATTGAAATTTTCTCGAATTTCTAAGAATTGTTTGATTTTTTTTTTCTTACGCTCTTGCTAGTGAACAAAATGTCAGTCATCCAATTCCGTAATTACCAATTTGTTGAACTTGTCGTATAAATTTCGTGTTTTTGCATTATTTTTTACTAATTTTAAAATATTCAATAATTATAATATTTAATAATTTAATAAATTCTTTATTGAATACTCTTCAAAGTATTTTAGTATATTTGTTATTATTTTTACTTTCCAAAAGAGAATGGGCTACACAAAGTGAAAGGGGCTCTAAATAAAACTACCTAGGATATAATTGTATTTTTAAAAATTAAGTGTTATAAAAAGAGATTTTGTGGCTGTATTTAAAATTAGGGGCAAGTGCTAAAATGGCCCAATTCAAATGAAAAAGATAAAAAATAACCAACTAAAAAGAAAAGATAAAATATACCCACATTTATCTCAAAAAGACCCTATTACCCTTAATATATTACAAACTTATGTGCTCATGTTATAATTACTTCATGATAATTTTTCGAATAACATGAGCAGAGTGATCATGTGCTCATGTTATAATTTATTTCATGGTATTTTTTT